>JACXGK010005426.1:16404-33334 GCA_016801125.1 Novumbra hubbsi | reverse complement strand
CGACCAGTATAACAGCCCAGTCTGCAGTATACAACAACACCACCGACCAGTATAACAGCCCAGTCTGCAGTATACAACACCACCGACCAGTATAACAGCCCAGTCTGCAGTATACAACACCACCGACCAGTATAACAGCCCAGTCTGCAGTATACAACACCACCGACCAGTATAACAGCCCAGTCTGCAGTATACAACAACACCACCTGCCAGTATAGCTGTACTATACCATACCACCAACATTTCAACTAATTTCCAATTGGCACAAATCTTGTGGCCCAGGAAATCCGCCAAGGAATCAGACATGATACACACCAGGAGAACTCCTTTAAGGCCACTTACACTCAATTAAGTGGTTGATTAGCTCAAGCAGCACCCATATATAATGCCCAATTCTGGTTGTGTCAATGTACTTGGTGAATAAAGGCAATTCTGATGGTGTGCCTGGATAAAACATGTAACTGTTGTGCTTATTTCAAAAAGCAAAATGAAGTGGTTCAATTTTTTTACTTACGCATTCAATGTACGTGGCTTAAAACCTGAAAGCCCATGTTAAGCTGAGTTTACTTGGCGGAAAGCCCAGTACTTTTCATGGGGTTTGTCACTAGATAAACATCTTTATGCCTTTGCATTTGAAGGTTAACAGAAAATCTCCAGACTCTTTAAGCTGCAGGCTATGGACCTACACTCTCAGAATATCCATAAGCCAAGGATTGTAGTTCAGTTTAAAACATAAATCAGACAGAACATTTCAGTCCATAGGAAAGTTTCAATAACAATTCTCAATCAGACATACAGTGGAGGGAAAGTACAGCGTTCAGCTTTGAAATGTTAGAGATGAAGCCGCAACCATGACTCAGTCAGCCCCTGAGCAAAAGAAAACACTACATGTGGTCCTGGGTGTGAAATCTCATATGCACAACACATGACAGAAATTCAATACATTGACATTGAAAAGACGGAACTTCCTAGGGACTTTTGCTGTTCTAAAGTGCAGATGCAGTTGGTAAATGTAATTTAAAACTGAAATGAGTCTGGAGTGGACATAAACCTATAAACATAAACCCATGCTACAAGTCATTTTCTCAACAGATGGACTAATGCAACGGCGTTTGACGCACCACGGAGACTTATGAGCCTTAGGCAGCAGACGCTTCTCTCTGAAGTGGATTAGTCAACGGCTCTGGGAAATGAGCCTTAAAGTCCTGTGGAGTCATTTTTTTTGTTATTGTATAAATTCTATTCTTTTATTTGATATAAATATACATCAGTCATGCTTACTGGCATAATTTGATCAGAAATAAAAATATATATATACAGACAACATAAAAAATATAATAAGAATAAACATTTTAGTGGTAAAAACTCACAGTGACTTGTCAGGTCTGTTAGGCGAATGCAACGCCACAGCACAAGCGCAACATTGCATATACAGTTAATACATAGGATAAAGTTTGGAAAAGCACCACTGCTTTCACAGAATGTCAGCATAAATAAGATGTCAACTTCTTAAAATTCACATGAGGATTAGTGCACTAAAATGGAATATTAATAAAAAGGTAAACATTAGGACATAAAACACAAACGGAAATGTCATTTTTATATATATATATATATATATATATATATATAATGTTGGAATACTTTGGCTTATAACTGGTCCTTCAAAGGATTTCTATTAAAACATAATGGGATTTTGAGGCTGCGTTTGCTTTTTGAACATTCAATGAAAAAACATAATTCTTAACATCAAAAGCTACAATTGCCCTTCACATTGCTAAATCTGGTGGATGTCCGTTAGGATATCCCAAGCAGTAACTTTTGAAAATGACCAGTTCAATTGGACCTCTTTGCTTGGTTGCTGTGGTCTAGACTAGCTGCTAGGAATTTAGCTTGGTTTGGCTGGCTGTTGCTAGGAGGTAGTCAATAAAGACTGTAGTGGTGATGCTTTGTAACCAGGCTACTGCCTAGATGGCTGTTGATTGTACATAAAGCATAGGGTTGAACAGATAAGCCATACCAATTTTGCCTCTGTGACCAATTTAAAACAAGCTTTTTCCTAAGTGAGAAGTATCACCAACCAAGACGTAAGGCAGGCTGATGAACACGTGACTGGTGTAAATCCTGGATGACAGCCGAGGTGGTGGAAACTATGTCCCACTGTTGGAGAGGCCAGAGTGGGTCTGTCCTTGGGCACCACTGGCCGCAGAGGAGCCTAGCAGGTCCAGACCCTTCAGGCTGAAGTCTAGACTGCAGTCTGGGGAGGCCAGGAGTTTGGGTGCTAAGGACCGCAAGGAGAAAGGGAGGAGCAAAACCGAATTAGACATGTTTTATGCCCGTTAAACACAACGCCCTGTGTCTGAGACGGTTTTATTTATGATTTATCGGGCGCTCTTGCAACCAGCGCATTTAACTGTAAAACAAGCAAGTATCCTGGCCAAGTGTTTAGGAGGAGACCTGAGGTCTGTTTGTACGTACGTGAGGCGTCAGGGAGCTGGAAGCTGGTGAGGAAAGAGCTGTCGCCTCTGATGGAGGAGGACAGAGCTGCCAATCGAATGCCCCGAGTTGTAGCGTCCAACTTGTCATCCTGTAAGAGTGTATTCACATCGACATACAATCACACCTAACCTGCCGTCAAATTAATTATTTGTTTTCCGGAATTAGTCAAAGCAAAAAAAAGTAAAAAAAATGTTCTGTGCTTACTTTTTAGGTCAAGGATCAGTGCAAAGCCAGAACAGTGCATCAACATTCAAAACTGAATCAGATTGCTGCTAACCACAATGAAAGTGAAAGCTTTCCTTCATTCTCCTCCACTTAAATAAACTCCTGGTGGGTGGGAAGCTATTAACCAGTTAAACAATCAGCTAAACTGATGGCTAAACAGGACAAGTTGTTTGGCAACGCAGTAGAGTTGCCTGGCAGATACATGCCCTTTAAGAAGCTGCTGCTATGTGTGTCTCTACGTTGCGGCGTGTTGGTGTGTGTGTGTGTGTCTACGACTTTGGGGGAAATAATTCGCTGGTGGCAATTAGCTGTCAACAATGGTGCCTCTCTGTTGGTCGTATAAGAAGATCAAAATGATGATTAGGACTGATTGACAGTTACCACCGTCTAGGACATGTTCACACAACATGCAGATGGAATGTCTTAAGGGCCAATGACAGCGCATGTTCAGCAGGTGTCTCTGGTGACCCGCCCTCTGACTATAAAGTGCTCTTTAAACAGAATTAATTGACACCGTGTTGGGTACCCTGCACTCCTGGATCTGGCGTTTGGACTCGTCCAGCTGGTGTTGCAGGCCTCCAACTATCTCTTTGTATCTGACGTAAAGCTGTTCCACCAACTCCTTCTGCCGCTGTGACTCCTGTTGACACAGCATGGACTCGGTTACTAACCATAAAACGGACCAAGCATGACATGGGACTCAACACAAACAGCGTTGGGAGTTATGGTTTGTAGAGCTTCTGACCAGGCCAAAGGTGTCCTCTCTGGAAAAAGCGCTAGATGTTCTGTATAGCTCGCTAGCTATATAGAACATTACAGGTCTCCGGGGGAAAGCCTTACCTCCAAGTCTTTAAAGTTCTCCAGCAGACACAGCTTCTCAGGAACCGACTCCAGGTGATCCAAAGCCAGCCTTGTGCTCTGAATAGACCAATACAGGAAGTCAGTAGTAGATCAACACTATAAGTCTATAAATATAAGTTTCAAACAAACCTGCTGAGTCGAGTAGGCAAAGGGAAAATTAGTCTACTAATTTACTATCTACTAAAAAACACTAAAACCATCTCACCATCTCCAGATCCAAGATGCGATCCTGAAAAGACAGAGGAAAACCGCCGTTATTGTGCCCGGCCATTATGTCAGTGATTCACAGCGTCCAAGCAGTTCCAAACGGAGCGAGCAGCCCGGTACGCGGTGACAAAGTGAAAACCAGAGGAGGCGACCCCATAGAGGAGCAACGGGGGAAGAAACGTCAGAAGCTGAGGAGAACACCTCCCTGCCCACACTCTCCTCCGTATACGGACTGATGTCGTCCCTCTAACGATGAATAAGTAATCTGAGGAGTCTCATTGGTCTGTCCCTCACTCATCCCCACACCTGCAACGCCCACTCAACCCCATCCTACAGTCCTACAACTGGCCTGGCAGTTGGGAGGCAGCAGAGGTGTGTGTGTGTGTGTGTGAGGCTCCTCATTCCTCTTAATTAAAGACTCGGCGGGGTCTGAGGGGACTGATTAATTATAGCAGGTGCATCAGCGCTGACACAGATGGGCCTAATGTACACAGATGAACACACGCACAGACTCATTTGAGGACAAATGGAACACATCAAGTCCCCGCGTGACTGTGCAGGACCGTGGTGAGGTCTGGGACGGGGAGCGGGGCCTGTTTAACGGGGGACAACGTGGCTGGTCCGCGGGACTCGGTGTGCCGGGTCGGCCCGCCGCGTGGCTCCTGGCTCACCTGAAGACTCCTCATCTCGTCCTCCTTCCTCCGAGTCTTCTCCAGGAGATCTGGGACAAACACATTGACAATGAGCATCTAACAGAACATCCACACAGAGGGAGGGCGAACGGGACCCGGCCACAGCCGAGACACGCCGCAATATCCGTAGGCACGCTGACACCTGGCACTATCGAGATGACCCCACCACCATCTGATACGGATTTGTAGCGCCTACTCATGGATAGAAAATGTCTCTCCTCTGTCTACTTGGGTCTACCCATTTCACATAAACAGGAAAAACCGCAAGCGTGTTGTCGGATGCTCATAATCATTATCGCCTACTTATTCGGCGATTTATCGTTATAGTTGTACTACTATCCACCAATTTCACCAATTCTCCCTGTGTCACCAAACCAATGAGCTGGGTATCGGGGTGCCTTCCCAGGATCTCTCAAGTCACCCCAATCCTCAGCACACCCCACTGGCTTCTAGTGGAAGCTCACGTCCATTAAAAGACCGTGGAATGGCTTGAGAAGGGGAACGGCTCACACGCTACATCCCCACCAAAGCTCTTTGTTCTGTCCACCTCATACCCACGCCCCCGGTCCAGTCCAACCTTTCTTCGTCATGGCATGTCTACGGTGGGACCGGATTCCCTTTAAAAGGGGGACAGAAATCCCTGTCCATTCAGATCCCTCAGGATATTGAAAAGAACTGAAAACAACCCCCAGGCACAAATGATTACTAAGGATGTAAAACAAGCCAAAGATGCAGCCTGAAGAGCCTACGCGATATTCGACAATGGCCTCCAAATCTTTGATGGGTATGAATCAGTAACAGAGCTCAATTGATTGAGCTGAACCGAGCCTTTAACTGAACACCCTACATCAAGCTGCAACGAAACAGCAATATCCATGAGCAGAGCAAGGCATAATGTGTAGGATTTATTATTCACCTCTAACATTAGATCCAGACTAAACCATTATTATTTCCACATTGGATATCACCCAGAGATTACTCACATTTAAAAAAACAAAGTGTGGGATATGCTCAGAATGCACTACTACATACCTCAATGTCCCCATCCCCAAGAGCAGTCCAGAATGAACCCATCAATTCAGGCAATTTCAGGCAGTGTGAATTTGCATCCATATGGGACAGATGCATTTCTATGTGATATCAGAGGAAAAACGCCAGTAGGCACTTTTTTTCTTAAGAACACCATGATCTCCCCATTTCCTATAACAAGCCTACCTGGCCACTCCGATTGTTTCAGAGTGGAGCATCCCTGACGTTAAACTGATAATCAACTTTACAATATAATTATATCCATGAACCTAGATAGATAAAGATTTGTTAACACAATTTCATTTAAACAACATTAATATAAAATGATCATTTTAGATCTCCACTAAGAACGAGAAAGTGTAGATTCACCGTAAGCCAAAAGGCATTCACATAACGCTGTGTAGAGACCAGTAACCTGGGAGGCATGTAAAATCACAGACAACATTGTTTACCTGGTAACTAGCATTGTGTTTTCTGTTGAACAACGTTTATTGCTGACGATAGTAGACATGTTTCAGTGCCAAAGTTTATAGCTGCTTCCCAAGGCCCAAGTATAATTCTGTTTATGGAGACGGACGGACCAATGTCAGTGCTCATTCCACTCTACTACCTATTGAGTGAGACAATGTCTTTAGGCCGGAGTAGCTGCCGGGAGTATCTGTTCGAGTACCCTGCGTTACCTCAGAAGGTGGCTTGCGACAATTGCCATTTGCCCAACTCTGGCATAAGTCAATTTCGTAGAGTAAAAACGACATTTGTCAAAAACGACCCACGAAAGTAGTCCGATAAATCTACTCACAATCAGTTTACAATGCCCCTTTAACTTATCTTCGTCTGTGTAAAGAAAAAAGAAAAAAAGTTCAACAAGAACATCAGTGGGACGGATGCATGTCAGTGAACCAGGTGTCAACAGGGTTAGTGACTACAAACGCCTCTTCTACTTTAAACAACCTTGCTCCGATCACTTACACTCCCCAAACTTGGTGAAATCAAATACATTCCTGCTCCATTTGTCTGAGAGTCCCTCAGTGCCGTCTGTCTGCGCTGAGAGAGGAAGGCTGCCCCCAGCTCACACGTTCAATATTCAATCAGCAGGCGGTGGATGACTGCCTTCTACCCTGGTCCCTCGGTCCCCGCTGCACCAGCCACCTCTGACACCTGCACCCCCTCCGTCTTGAGCCTATTCAGCCAGGACACCATGCCGCCACCCCAGGAATACCCAAGCAGCTACCGAGGCACTTTGCCAATCTCCGAATCGCACCAGCGAGACCGGCAGTCTAAACGGCTTTAAAGACGACGGGCCATGACATAAGAGAGAAAGTCAAAGTACACCACCGCCAAAGTGGCTTCCCTCCTCACTCAGTAATTCTCTCTGTTTAATCTGAAAGAGGAAGCCTGTTTCTGAGCCAGGACGTGTAATCCAACAGCTGTCCACCACAGCCTGTATTTCAGTGAAAAAGAGACATGTTAAAAGTTAGACCTTCAAGTGAAAAGATTCAGCTAAAAAAGTATCACAGCAGTGATTGAGAAGGGAAAAAGATGCGTTGGCTGACCAGAACTTCAAGGCAACTAAAAACTGGCACTTGCAGCCATTGAGAGCAACCAATAGCTTCCATAGAAAATGTACAAAATAACTTCTGATGATCAAAGCATGAGTGCACTCAGTGACCTATAAATCTTGATTGTATTTGTTCCACCAAAGATCTAACACGTAAGATGTCTTGCAGTTTGTTCCTAATGAGAGAGAACATTTCCAGATGGCCCAATTACATTTTCGGTTGTTTTGTGCCAAATGGTTTCAAGGATGTCAGAGTAAACAGCAGTCATAGAAGTCCCTGACTTTGGAATTTCTTGGGGAGGCTGTTCCTCCAGGCTGACGACGTTCCCAACGCCTAGCGTGAATGGTTAGGCAGGGCTTAACATTAACGAAATGTGTGCTCATAAAAACAGTTACAAAAGTTTGCACTTTAGACGAGCTTGAAATGCTAACAATAGCTATAATGAAAGAATCAAATCGCTTGCAAAATACACTCTCCAAGATCTCCAACCACTAAGTTAATGGCAGGCTAATATTAACAACAGGACATGAAAAGAAAGACTCAGGACTGATTTCCTGCACCAGCCTCATTTCCTCCTCCTGTCAAGCTGACAATGTCAGCAGCCTGATATGCTGGAACATTGGATGTGCTGTGGGAGACTGAGTAAACAGCATCATTATGACAGTGACTAAGCACTGAAATAGCACTACATTAGATCCTTTCTGAGTAGGTGCCAGCCGGGCTGGCGGAGATGATTGGCACGGCCCATTTAAACGATGTGTGGCTGATTCGTCTGGTCCTGTCCTGTTTAAAACACAGAGAATTCTTCTGAGGTTAGATAGTTGTCGTGTTGAACGCCGCTGAACCCTGCTGACCCCAGTCTAACTATCTCTCCAGACATGAGAATAGACCCTGCGCGAAGAGAAAGAGACAGAAGAAAGCATTCCTGGGTTGACAGGAACGTGTGGTAGGAGGAAATGCAATAAAGTGTGGTGTATTTCAGGTTCAGGTATTTGCCCTCATAAGACGTTTCGATCAGCCCCTAACACAATTGCCCATTAAATATAATCCCAGACCTGCCCAATTTCTATGAGTAGTTCTTCAGCACAGCAGTGGCACCCTCTGCCTTTGACCCCACAATGACACACACACACACACACACACACACAACACACTTAAATCAAAGTGAAAGGCCTTTTCAACCTAATAACAACATTGGCAGAAAGCTGCCTAAGTGGGAATCGAAGGCTAAAGACTTGAAGGTACTCAGTAACTGGCTTTTCTTTGCATGTACAAACAGCGTTCTCAACAGGGTTCCATGGTTCTGACAAGGTACATCTCCTGCAGGCCCATAGTCATTGAGGGGTTTGGGAGAAAGCCACCCCTTTTTGCCAAATGTATGATCATAAATGTCTTGTCCTCGACTGTAGTTTGAACATTGTCTGACATTGTCAAATAAATGTTAAGGTGGTCTAATGAGCCCCTGAATCACCACATGTATATAGAGGGAATTATTCTAGATGACATGTAGTTGGCAATGTCCCACAACCTCCACAACGTTTAGATTCATACGGTGTATTTAAGTTTACACTAATAGGCCCATATGTGAACTAGGATAAAACCAAACAATCATACCTGAATCTCTTGAAAGAAAACACTTAAGTACTAATTGTACAGTTGAATGATTCTGTCAACATATTTCTACCTGTAGCATGACGAACTATAGGAGGACCTGGATAACAATGTATTTATTATATGTCAGAATGAAGAACATACACATCCAGATACCTGGCTGTGGAACGACATACTGCATAAAAAGTGACATCCCTTTATCACTGGTTTTGGAAAAAAATCTGAATAATTCACTGTATGCAATTTTGTATCTGGAGATTACTTAAAAAAATAATGCAATGTTTAATAGCATTAAATAACTTGAAAATTCCCTTTATGCTTTATTTAGTCATGTTTTGCAAAGGGGTCAAATACTTATTTCACTGAGTAAAATGCTAATCAATTTATAAGCATTTTTGTTCAATGCATTTACACACTGTTCAAATAAACCTACCATTAAAGTTATAGACTGATAACTTCTATGTCAATGGGCAAACGTACAAAATCAATACTGGATCAAATATTTTTTTCCTCCAATGTATATGCGCATTCATTGCACAATAGCTTGTATAAAGGTACCATTCAAAGGCACTATTACACTTATATTAATAATATTGTAATTTCATTATATTTTCAACTTGTCATTAACCCATGTCCACACACATTAAAATTGCTGTTAGTTTATAATGATATGTATATATTCAGTTTTTAGTTATAGTACTGCCTTATACTTATACCACAGTGTAGATGAATTGTACCATGTCGTAAGAATTTCGTTGCTCAAAACAACACTATTATTTTGTGCATTTACAATAAAATACTTTGACAGTCTGTATGCACCTAAGCAGCAACACAAACAGAACCAACCCAACACGCCCACTTCCCTGCTGGACTCCTCTCGTCAGAGCAGAAACTCAATCAAGCGCAGAAACATTGATGTTACTGCATATATTAAACGCGGATGCTAAACAGGATCAAACGAAGCTCATAAATCTGTCAAACCAACAGTCGCAAGAACATTTAGCACACAAAGAAAACAGCGAGACACCCAAACAATGTCAGACAATTCATTAGGACGCAGCAACCCTCTACATGGGAGAAACCAGTCCAAAAGAGCCCATATTATTGCAGCTCAAAAACGGATATACACTATAGATAAGTGCTGAATAAAACTAAAACAAAGAACGGGGCCCAGCCCAGGGCTACCTCTCTTCTCCGTGCTGATGGCGTGGAGGAGCTTCTCCTGCTGGTCCAGTCTGTGTAGCAGGGTCTGTTGTTCTGAGTCTCCGCTCTCTCTCAGCATCTTCAGCTGTCCTCTGGCCCGCTGGACCTGCACACGCAACCGGGCCTGTGTGTCCTCGCGCTCGGACACTTCCTCACACAGCCACTGCAGCTTGGTCTGAAACACGCACACAGTAACGCTGAGACCTGTTTCACACACACACACACACACGCGCGCACGCACGCGCACACGCGCACACACACACTCCCGCTTCCTGGAAGATTGTTCTGAAATACCAGGAATGTACAGTACTATTTGATGTTTTTGTTCAATGTCTGCCAATTGTCACAGTTTGTGGTCAGCTTTTGGGGATAAAAAAAAATATCAGATATGCAGTCATATAGAAAATGATAATCCTGTCATATGAAGTGTAATAATAATGCAGTAATGATGGAAGGTAATGATAATGCAGTCAACGTAGTCTGGTTGCAGTCATATACATATGCAGAAAATGTCACACCCGCAGAGTATCTCCAGTCTCACATTCTTACCTATAAAAATCCCTGATAAAATCGCAGTTTCTTTTTTCCTCAAAAAAAAGATAATGTATAGAGTGTGGAGGGTTTGGTGTACCTTGGTCTCCGCCAACCAGCGATGAGGGTCTTTCTGGAGTCCAGGATTGAAGGACATGGCCTAGGATACAACACAGATGGTTAGGCCTGCAGGGCCCATCAAATGAAACATGTCTTAAGTGTGCAGAAAAACCACAACATTGACTGTGTAGAAATCCCTCAGCACCAAAGCACTCCCAACCGTCTGAAAGCGCTGAGGTTGGGACTAAATGGTCAATTACAGCAAGATCACAAAAGGTGAGCCAAGACAGACAACATTATTTGACTGTAACATTAAAACCCTCCGACAACACCGCCTGTGACGCGGTCTGCGTCAGCAGTGGCACTTAGAGGCCTGCGAAAACAGAGAGAAGAATGTGTGTGATGGAGAGAAAGGGAAAGACACCCGTCCCTCTCCCGTTTCCTTTAGCAATCAAAATCTCAGTGTGTGCTGCGGAGTGCTGGAAAAAAGAAATAATCTAGGACCAAAAAGCGAGGTGAAATGACTGGGCACAACTGGTTATGTAGACAGATGTTTGTTTAAAATCCCCAAGGAGAGAACAGGGTTATAAGGAGAGACAACAGTAGCATGGAGGAGATATGATGAGCCCTCCTGGTTCTGTTGCAGATAATACGATGCTTGACTATTTCAGCTGCCACACCGCTGACCCCCTTCTCGAACCACCCTGGACTGTCTCTGTCCGGCCAAAATGGTCATGCTTTAGACCTCAGGCTTTATAGATTCTGGACACAGCCAATAGAAATGTATTTATTGTAAACATCATCCAGAAGAGGTCTGGTCACCCCTCTGAGCCTAATTCCTCTCTAGGTTTCTTCCTAAATCTGGTTCTTGCGTGCACCTTGGGGTATCAGGCTGGGTGTTTTTGTAAAAGCACTTTGTGACAACAGCTTTATAAATACATTTGATTGATTGATGAGTCCGACCACCAAACATCAAGCTCACCTGTCAAGACAATGTCTCATAGCGATGTCTGTCAAGTTCTACAGTATGGCTGTAGGGTTGGAGACTGTGTGACAGGATGTGTTTATAAACCAAGGACTGACAGAACTCAAGTGGTCCAAGATGGCAGAACCTTCTAAAAGTCCCCATACAACTAAGGATGGAACATAGTACAGAGAACAAAAAGGATGACAGCGTGTTTACAGCTAAAAGACATGAAGAAAGCCTGAAGAAAAAGATGCTAAACATTCTCCCGTCTTCTACTGTTACCATGAATAATTACTACTATTAATCATAATAAGCATTTGAATGCTTGGCGCACTGTACTGCTGTTCTGCTTCCACATTCTCCAACTCCAGGGACATAGACCTTTAAATAAATTACTCCGAGACCTTCCTCAGGCAAGGTAATCCTGCACGACCACCCGGCTCATGGACGACTATACGATACCTGATCTAATAGTCATGGAAAGGCAGCGTAATGATGCCGGGCCTCACCTCTAATGATTCCCCTCATTAGCCCAATCATTGACTCAGTTTGACTTCTTTTTAAACAAATCACAGGTGACCACTGCCTCGGCCCCTCCCTCTCCACTGGAGCGTCTATGTGCTGGAGCGGAGCGAGGCTGACAGCGGTGGTTAAACCCCGCAGACAGGGAACAGAACAGCGGGTGGTAAAGTGTGTTATCTGGGTCTGTGTGAATACCCCACAAAGATAGTAAAACCAGACACATTGGTACGTACTAGGTTTTTTGGAACAAAAGACGATTTCCCGGCATGAGGGTAAAACAAGGGTAAAGGCCTTTATGTAAAGGAAAGATTAGAGTGTGTGTGTGTGTGTAGGTCTTTAGTAGGTGAGTGTTTACTTTGAGTTTGTCCTGTGAGTCCCTGGACAATGCTCTGCAGGCCGCCTCTATCTCCTCCGATACACAACTCAGGATGGATTCCTGTTCGGTCTCCAGACCACAGAGTTTGTTCTCTAGAGTAGCTACCGTATCCTGTGAAGCCCTGCGAGACTCCTCCGCCTGGACCACGACCTTCACCTGCAGGGAGAGACAAGGAGGAAGGGAGTGAAACGCTTTAATAGGTTTCGGTCAAGCACCCGTTGTCGATACAACAACAGAGAAGACCCTGGAGAAAGACGGATGGACAGATGGACAGGCAGATAGAGATGAACACAAGGCAGGCAACCTTGAACATCTGACCCAACTCTCCACTTAGCTACTCCCTTAAGGAGCGTTCTAGCATCAGGGCCTCCTCCTTCCCATTCAAAGTCAATACTCTCCGGGTCTCTGCGGAGATGAACGAATCGATAGGTCCATGACAGAGGACCTGTGAAATGACGGATCGGAGACCGGGGCAAAGAGGCCGTGTGCGGGTTTTAAACATGCGTCTAAGTGGGATAATCAACGGCCTAAAGCCAACGAGAGCCGCGTCGCTTAATGCACACATGGATCCAACCGGCCTGCCGTCCCTTCTCAGGTGAACACAGTTGATTAAGAACAGCACCAAACCAGTGTTCTGACAGGCGGCACTGTCAGCGTTCAGAAAGGGCAGCCCGGCACTAAGCCGATGACGGATCTGTGGTAAAGTCACCTGAGTGTGTGGTCTGGTGCCGTCCATCTTTGAGGAATGACCCTTTCGGACTCACCTTGTGATCCAGTTCCTGTTTGAGGAGCCGGTACTTCCTGCGGAGGTGCGACTGCTGCTCCTCGGCTCCCCGCAGCTCCTCCATCATCCGGTCACACTCGGCCTTCATCATGTCCAGCTTCACGCGTAAAGCCCTCGCCTGCTCCTTCTCCGACGCCGCGGCCGTCTGCAGCAGGGACGTGGAGAAAAGCACGAATTCAATGGGAATTGGGAAACCGCCTAAAGCCTTTTCGTCAGACACGAGAGAGCGTCTGAGGGGTAGCGACCTCGGGTGTTTCCGGAAAAGGAGGCAGGGAGATAAATGAGAAAATTGGGCTCAGAATACCGTCAAGGCAGGATTGTGGAGCCCTAAGCTGGAACAGAATGTTGCGAGTGTTTGGCAAGCGAATCCCGGTTGATAAGGGCAACGGTAGTCCTCAGAGATGTCAACACAAACCAGAAGCCAAGAAAGAAAGAGGTGGACTCGCTGACCATATCTGAAGGGTACAATAGATGTGTTAGAACCTGATAGGGCCGGACTGGACAAGTATCTACAGCCCAATGTTTCCTCCCAGGGTTTTAAATCCTAACACCTTATTCTTCAAAGCACTCTGAGATAATATCGCTATTACAATGAAGAGGGCCAGAAGGTATGGATTATACTGAGCTAATGACCAAGCCATATCAATAAAGACCATTCCTCAGGAGTGTGTGTGTGTGTGTGTGTGCGTGTTCATGGGAGCCCAGTCCCCATCTGAATAGCAGCCTTGATGAGCAAGTCACCCTGAAGAAAAGGGAGATAGAAGTAGTGGTTAAATATTCAGACCTGAAGGGAGCCTCACTATCTAGCTCTCACCACATTAGGAGAGCAGGTGTCCTGGATTCACCCCGGCTCAAAGCCCTGTGAGGTCCGGGACTGCATGGGCCACCAGGAGGAAAATGAAATGACATTAAAGGAAAACGGTGCCGAACCAGTGCCAAACGATAGATCATTATTATTATTTCCGTTTTCGTCAAATATGCATTTATTAATCGCTAGGTGCTAATATATTTAGTATATGGGGCTAATATTTAAAATATAAGAGCTAATTTATTAACTAAAAAGGCTAATATATCAAATACCGGAAACCAATGTATTGACTACAGGTGTCTAATATTGACTACAAGCGTAAAAAAAAATATCCAACAGTTAGCAGTGAAGAATATCGTTTACATTCAAACGTACAGGACGAAATAGAGTTAAACGTCTAGTACCTTGACCTCCTTGAGGTGTGTCTCCATGTCATCTCTCTCCTTCTTCCAGAGCTGTAGTTTCTCCTGGGCTTCTCGGTCATGCCTGCCTCTGGTGTCCTGCGTAGCGGCCCGGAGGCTTGCCAGCTCCCTCTGGTGCACCTCCCTCTCCAGCTCAAGTTGTTGCCCCAGAGAAGCGCTCTCCTCCCGGGCTGCAGCCAGCCGAGCCGCCCCATCCGCGCCGCTCCTCTGGAGCTCCCTCCTGACCGTCTCCTCCTCAGCTAGACGAGCGGTGAGCTGGCCGCGAGCGGAGGTTAAGTCTTTCATTGCCAGCTGGAGGTCATGTAACTCCTTAGAAAAAAAGGAAGCAAAAGGTCTTCTCTTTTTGTGGGGCCGGTATAGTGGAGCACTATATACTATAAGTCACCGGGGGGGGGTGTTAGAGAACCAGTACACCGTAACCCCTCTGCTATTATTAACAAAGACCTCACACAGGTGGTATACAGCCTCTTACAAACTGGGTGGTTTGAATCCTGAATGCTGATTGGCTGATAGCCGTGGTCTATGAGACCGGTTTACCATTGGTGTGGCAACGCATCCCTTTTCAGTGCTCTAACTGCATCGGTTACTGTTAATGCTAAGAGCAGTAAGGCAGCTTGGGATTTGTGATATATTGCACACACTACACAACCAAGTGCTTTTCCAGGGACTCTGCACTGCATTGTGCTAAGAAAGGCTCTTAGCTGTGGTATATTGGCCATATAACAACCCCTCATGCCTGAGTGTTTACATATTCAACGCTTTCAGCCAAACAGAATTTAGAATTTGAAGCACCTGGTTTAATTAAAAAATAAGATGCCATTTGGGACTAGACCAGGGGTGGGCAAACTACGTCCCGAGGGCCAAATGCAGCCCGCGAGGCTGTCCCATCCGGTACACGGAATGCCCTTTCCTGGCCTCCAAATCAATTATTATTAACAAATTACAAAAACAAATGTGGCCCTCCATTTCATTTCAAAATCCCGATGTGGCCCCCGAGCCAAAAGATTTGCCCACCCCTGGACTAGACCATGATGTGGCCTGCTGTACCTCCTGGTCTCTCTGGCTACGCCGAGCCTTGGTCTCAGCCACCTCCTCCAGCCTCTGGTTCTCCTCTCTGAGCCTGGCCTGTAGGACAGACTGCCGCTGGGCCTCCTCCTCCAGAGCTACGGAGGCCTCTTTCACCTCCCTGACTTCCTGCTCCAGGCCCAGGAGACGCACCCGTGCCTCCGACTGCTCCACGTCTTTGCGGTGCACCTCCTCCTCGCTCCGCGCCAGTCGCTTCAGAGCCTCCGCCAGCTCCCGCCGCACGCCCTCCGTCTGCTGGGTGAGGGCTTTCAGCTGGGCCTGCCCGAGGTCTCTCTCCTTACATGCCTGAGCCGGCGGGAAGGGGGCCGAGAAATGAACAACACAACGGGAATAGGTGGAGAAGGGGAAAGGCAGAACGAGGAAAGGGAGGGAAGAACAGAGAAGGTGTGAGGAAAACACAAATTAGACAAATGGAGGGAGGAAAATGTATGCAAAGTGCAAACAGCAGTTTCGACCCAGATAGTAAACAGCCGTAGCACAGCTCAGCTCTGTAGAGATTTGTGGTGCTTTCCTGCACCGATACCACAACCAACCAATCCCCCGGTCTAGTCTACCGCCAGAGGGAAAGACTCTCCAAGGGTTGGTCCCAGCTCGGAACACCAATCCTAATCAGTTCATTGAGCGCCTAATTCTCTGCCCCCTAACTCATTAAGAAAACTGATTCAAGGCTTTCACTCTCGTCATGCAGAGAAAGCCAGGTGTCAACCAGTCAGCGGCGGCTGACGGAAAGAGAGTTCGGAGGTAACTGCTACAACGGAAAGACAAAACGACAGCGAGGTGACTTTCACACTAATAACGACTGGCTGACTGACTCCATACACCAGCAGTCCCGAATGGATCAGAGCTCCAGGGTTTCCCTGCGTATGAGCAGTGGGTTCTGGGGGAAGGGAAGATTAGGGCGACGTGATCCGAGTTTCCTACCGATAAATCCCGTATCAAGGACGTCTGCCAGCACCGACCTTGAAGCTGAAACGCCTAACAACGCCGCTATTTGTGTATGCGGAACATAGCTTCAAACAAACGTCTTTCGCGAGCTGTTGCGCTTTGAACTCGAACCGAGGCTGAAGAACCGCCAGGCATTTAAACAAAACAAATGGCAGAGAATCAGAAGCAAAAAGTCCTACTTTAAGAGAGACGCAAAATGATCTTGCGTGCAGAAAAATCTGATGTCCGCCCACTTTCCCAGTGGCAGATATTTGCCAGCCAGCGGCAGACTGTTCTGTGCGTAGTGGCATGCGAGTAATGGATTTGTGGAGGTACCGAAGCCACAAACCCACTTAGAAGACCCCGGACCACCACTGGTGTACAGCAGGTTCCATGGACCACCACTGGTGTACAGCAGGTTCCATGGACCACCACTGGTGTACAGCAGGTTCCATGGACCACCACTGGTGTACAGCAGGTTCCATGGACCACCACTGGTGTACAGCAGGTTCCATGGACCACCACTGGTGTACAGCAGGTTCCATGGACCACCACTGGTGTACA
>JACXGK010005426.1:5424-16304 GCA_016801125.1 Novumbra hubbsi | reverse complement strand
GCAGGTTCCATGGACCACCACTGGTGTACAGCTGGTTCCATGGACCACCACTGGTGTACAGCTGGTTCCATGGACCACCACTGGTGTGCAGCAGGTTCCATGGATCACCAGCGAGGAACACGGACGAAGGACGGATGATGCGGGCTCTTTGGCTTAACCGTCACCAACCTGTAAGGCTTTCTCCGCGTCCAGCCGGGCTTGCCTCCTCAGCTCCTCCATCTCCCTCTCCATCCTTTGACACTTGGCTCTCCACTGCCGGACTGCCTCCTGGGCCCTGCCCTTCAGTTCATCCCTCTTCCTGGAGCTCTCCTGGAGCCGGGCCTCCGTCTCCTCCGCCCGGAACGCGGCCCGGTCCCTCTCAGCAGCACACGCCTCTGAGCTTTTCTGGATCTCCTTCAGCTGCTCCAGCATCCTCAACTGCTGATCCTCGCGCCTTGCCAGGTCTGACGACAGCGCCTTCGGGAGGCGGGTGGAGATGAAGAGGTTACCAAAACTACTCTTCAGTTCCTTAATATTTCACTACAAATGAATTGTGGTCTTTGAAATAATCCCCTTGGTTTGGAATACTGTTAGCGAGTGCAGACTTGGGAGGGTTACATGTATCCCCGTTCGTTGCGTTGACAGATCTCAGCTCTTTGAGGTGAACGAATGACTGTTAGTGACATACTTTGATTGCCATCTCCACTGACATATTTAACGAGATCAAGAGACACCGCTCGCAGCAAACGGATAAGGTGCATACAGGCTCCGACAAAGGGATGTGAACTCGGTATGAAGAGACACATTTCTAAGAATAGCTGTGTATATGCATTGTTTGCGCGCCACAAAGATAAACACACGTACCTCGACCTGGTCGGAGAGATGTGTTCTCTCTCGGTCTTTGCGTTGGAGAGTTCTCCTGAGGTCGTCCACCTCGGTGAGGACTGTGGTCCTGCTGAGCTCGGCTCTAAGCTCATGCACCTCCCTCTGTAGCTCTGACGACCGGTCTATAAAACAACATTCCTCCATATCAACCGGCAGCACGTCACACAGACCAAATTAAACCACCCACTTTCCCTTGTCAGTACCTAGGCCCAGGCCTGCTCTCTCCTCCTGTCGGGCCGATTGGGTGGCCCTGGGCTGGGACCTCTCCCTCTGCAGATCCAGCCTATCCTTCTCCAACCTTAGCAGCTGAACACGCATCTCTTCTACCTGATAACACGCACACGTATCACACAATACGACATTGACTAAGAGTAGCACACTCTCACAACAACCAAGCTGGTTAAACCAGACTTATTACAGTACCTGTTGTAGTAGGGCTTCCCTGCCTCCTTCTGATTGGTTAAGCTGTCTTCTGGTCCTCTCCAGCTCCGCCTCCATCTGAAAGACAGATCACATGACAAGGGCCAGGAAGTTTTCCACTGGGGTCAACATGGTGAGGTAGAACCCTGACCCACACGTTACCTCAAATAGATACTTGCCCATATGGTAATTTATGAGACACCTTTACAAAAGCAATCAGGACACTCTTCTATGATGATATCCTATGTATTCTTAAACGTTGTCCTGCCTGGAAACCTCAGACTTCAACTCGGCAGGAAGTAGGACAGAAAATGAATGCCTAAAATATGAACAAACGCAAAAACAGGTGCTGCCGCAAACAAAACCACACCACAGTCATCTCGCTCTCTGAACGCAGCAGTCTTTTCTTGACAGCTTCCTCAGTTTCCAGGGCCTCCCGTCTCCTCAGAGCCTTGACAAGAAAACAAAGGACGGAGTAATGAATGATCCATGCTAACATCACAGCCTGCAGCTCTATACATTTAGCATGCGGTGTCGTATTCAAACCAAATTAGCGGTTAACGAGAGGCTTTTTGCCTCCAGTCTAGCCCAGCCCGAGAATGGAAAAGCTAAGGAAAGGAATAGCCTCTCGGCTAGCTGATGAACAAACACAGAGATGAGTAATGGTGTTACAGTAGGCAGTTAGCTCGTTCCCATCCCCTCTCAAACAGATCATGTGTTGGATTATACACGCTCCCACACTGCCGTTTCTGATGTTGTGCAAAGGCTTAATGATGTATAACAGCCCCGTAACACAGCTTCCAAAAACCACCAAACGACTCCTCCTACCCATTCATTGGCGTCGGTGCGGTATGCCCACTAGAGTGCATCCTAATGATAAAACTATCAGGGCAGCTCTCACCATGTCCCCTTTCTCTTTAGTGGTAAAAGAGATGATTTTCCTCTTCATTTCCTCTCCTCTTGTTTATTTACCCTTCGTTTGGGAACAAATATATAATTTTCCCTGTGGCCCTGGGCCACCCGGCTTCTCATTAGAGGGGCTAGCTCTGCTGTGGAGAAAGGGATGCAAACGACTTACCCACCTCCTTCATCACCGCTTCTCTACAAGCGGTTCTAGCACAGCTCAACCATGCCCCCGTGTGGTCACTTTTGGAACTGGCTCAAAGTATGTAGCAACCACATCACTGACTTGAACAGGTACGAGACTAATGTATTTGTGTTATAATAGGTCAAAGTACCCTAGTTACCTCCTGAAGTTCATCTGACATGTTCCTCCGCTGTTCTGGCCGTCTCTCAGGCACGCCCTGTCGCTCTGAACGCACGTCCTTCTCCATCTCCAGCAGTTGCTTTTCCACACGAGATGCCACCTGTAGGGAGAAAATCACAGTCAGGTTTAGCACTTAGCATCTACTTAATGTAATGCCAAAAGAATGCATTTACAGTAATAGTTTGTTCGGAACTCACCAAGTCCTGTCTCTGTGAAGAAATCATCTGCCCAGAGAGATTCTCTAAGGCTCGTCTGGTGTCAATGTCCGACCTAACAAACAGGGAAGCAGAAATTAATGGATGGATGCATGGGTGTTGTACATGTTGCGCAGTACCGGGCCGCTACCTGTTTCTCCTGAGGATCTCTCGGTCCAAATCGTCCCCCAGCCTCAGCTGGTCACTACGCAGGTCTCGGAACGACTGGTGCCGCGTGTGGACCTGCAGAAGGAGAGGTCTGAGGTGACTCTTAAAGGGTCACCCAGGCTGTCATAAAACGTCGTTGATGATACTGAAAGAAGGACAAAGCCTGACAGCACAAAAACGTCTTAGGGCGCCCTCTGCAGGTGGTGGCCCCCAACTACACTACAACAGTGAGGGGTGAATTGAAGCTATTGAAGGTTACGGATAATTCCCAGTGCTTGTGCCTGCTATTCCTCTCTCAGCGTATTCCAGTCCTTACTACAGTCACCACCATACAGTGTCCAAGGCACTAGGTATCATATACTCCCCAGCTCCCAGTGACCTCTGTGACTAGGCCTCTGGGAGGTGTTTTGCTAGCAGGACTGACACCACTATTATGATTATTAGTGGTAGTTTCTCATGCAGTCCTTTGGTTCCCCATTGTATTGTGTATGTTCTGTGCTCCACCACATCCATCTCATCTCCATGGTCCTCAGCTGCCTTATTCCTCTGACTGGGGATGCTGTCAGAGAGTCACAAGGAGAGCCGCTCTCATCTTAAGGGGCAAAGTTGGACAGACCAGGCGGTCTCAGGACTTACATCCTCATCTGGTAGGCCGGGGTCTCTGAAGCGGACGGTAGCGGATCTAGACCTCCTTCTTGCACCTCCTCTTACAGCTGACTCAGAGAACCCATAGTCTTTCAAAGGAGATGTGGGGTAGAAGCGTCGCTCCTCTACAAACATACATATTTAATCAACAGTAAACTAAATAACTGACAAGTAAAAACAAATGATGTAGGCGCACACAACGAAAGGCAGCAGCACATGGAAGAATATTTCCCATCATGGCCACAATTCAAACGACAGGGCACTGTTTCATATGCAAGTATAATGATTGTGCCTCAGCCATGGAAAATCCAGCACAAGTCTCCCATCTAAACATTACTAACTGTGACTATCACCTGAGCCATAACCAGCCTCCAGGTCACTGGTGTGCAGAGTGGAGGCTGAGGCACTCCGGGCCCCTGAGGGACTACGCAGTTTCTGGCTTTGGAGCTGAGCGATAGACTCCTCCAGATTCTCCCGCAACTACAGCAGGGAAAGAAGGAGAGAGAGAGAGAGAGAGAGAAAGAGGCAGATGGGAGATTTTGCTGACTTTAAATACGCTGACCGAGTTTTACAGTAGACAACCTTCAAGAATAAAATGAGATGAGGGCAAATGAAAATAAATCATTAAAGACCTGGCAACTCGGATTACTTTTCACTTACTGTTGCCATGGCTTCTGCCTGGTCCTCAGAGTGCCCTCTGTATTGGCCCAACATCAGATCCACTTTGTTCAAATTACGACTAGTATCCTGGAAGGGGAAACCGCAGTTAATGCTGGCATTAACAGACGGTTAGTGTGCTATATATTGCTGCATTTCTCTAACCCAGATGTGTGTACTGGCGGAATAGGCACATGTATGCTATGTGGGGTTATTCCATATTTATTCGTTTAACACTCCCACCCGGGGGATCTCAAGACACAGACATCAGGTGGGTCTTCACCAGAGTCAATGCGGCCATGACACTTGAATTCTAGTGTTAGAAATGCGACAATGCCTTGGGGGTTTGTGTCTGGTGGTGTAAATGGTTACGCGTCTTCTTTTTGAGAGCATGTGATATTTCTGAATGGTTTTAACATGTTTCTTTATTCATAGTTTGTGAATAATAAGGAAAACATTTCCACAAATGCATCCAGTTCTTGACAGTTATTAGCAGGAAAAAACAGAAGACTAGCATACCTGTAAAGTGCTCGCCAGGGTGTTAATTTTCTCAGAGATGCCTGCAGCATCAGGACCTGTTCTGTGGCTGTCCCGTCTGGGTCTGACGTTCGCATCCCGACCCCGTGCCCGTCGCTGGGATCTCAGCTCCCTTGTCCTCTCGTAAGTGTCAGATTCACTGGATGAGTCCATTGTCTTGGTCAGGCGTAGCCTGTGAAACCAAACACTACAGTCAATGCAGAGATTATTAATCGCTGATTAGCAATTATATCTAGCTAATCAGATTAGCTAACAACTGGAAAATATAGCTAATGTAAGTGTACTAGCAAACTGGAACACTTCTGTATGACAGCTCTTGTTTTCTGTACAGACTTGGTTAGTAGACTGTCAAGAAATGTTGTTTCTTGAGTTTGGAGGCTAGTTAGCTAGCTATGACTGTGTAAATAAATATAACGTTTGACAGCTAGCTAGTTGGCTTGCTGCGAGCTATTTAGCTAAACCTAAACAATAAAAAACAGCGAATTATCTTACTACAATAGACGCACTCACAAAATAGTAGACATACTAACCTGTACGAATTAGTTAGTTAACGTTACATAACGTCAGTGAAGTCATTTTAGCAAGTGACAACTGAATAAGTAGGGACAAAACAGCTACTCTCTGCTATGGCAACTTGAACTGGCCGCCAAGAACAGGAAGACAACAAGCACTAATAATTAACAAGGACGTCGGAAGTTGTAGTTTTTCTTTATTTTATAAGTGATAGAGCTATACGTGAATGTAATTATTGAGAACTACATTGTCCGAACCTTGCTAAGAGAACTAGCATTTTGCGCCAGTGCGACCGCTCTTTTTAGCAGCAAATTAAGGAGTTTGTGGTAACAGTGCAAACTGTCTAAGAGACAACTTCTTGTAATAACATATAGGGAAAACAAGTATGATTCATTTATGTTGGCATCAATTGCCTAGTAAAGTATAGTGATTTCAATGTACTAAAAAAGTACATATTCCTATGTCCCTACAGTAGGGTAACAACCCAGATCAATGTCCCAATTGCTGAAATAAAAAAATAAACTTTGCAAAATATAGTGAATGTGGAGATGGCCAAACTAAGGCAAATAAATTGTTACAGTAGATATGTTTTGCTGATTTACTTGCGTCTCGAGCTGGACTGGTTACTTGTGATATTTAAAAGGATATCTTTAGATTGCACTTAAAAAGACTACTATGCCTGCCAACCACCTTCCTTAATTGAACCTGATCAGGTCAGAAAATACATGATTAGAAATCAATCAAATGTATTTGATTCTGTTCTTTTTACATCAACAGCAGAACTTGCATTATTGTGCACTTAAAATAACCTCTCCTAATGTAAAATTGTGTAACTATATTTAAGTGTTCTAAAATGCTATTTGCAATCGTGTATTATAGGTATGCTAACGTATGAAATAAGCGGCTATTTAGCGGTTTCAAAGATAATACAATTATGAGTACTTGGCGTCTTGTGGAACTTTTAAATCAAACACACCAACAACGTTTTCTAAATAACAAAACATTACGCTTTTACCTTAATATCAGTTTATAAAATTACCTAAAATATGTTGATGAAATAAAGGATACCTTTCGTATCAGTCCAGTAAGAACAAGATAAAACGGTTAAAAATGTTGAGTTCTTTGAAAAATGTAGGGATGGGGCGCATGCACCCACCCCACGTTACCTTTATATTGATGATAATAACAATAATAACAGTAGGCTACTGTAAGTATCTTTAGCAAAACAGTTCACGGTTACATTATAATTCACTTAATAAGATTTTAAAGGGTTTTTTTTCAATATCGCCGCCTAACACAAGGGTGCCTCAGAAGTCTACTCTAGACCCACACCTCGATCGTGAAGTAAAACCTCCTTCACACCACACACAAAGTAGGAAATCTCAACCTCTAGTCTCGCTGCTCTGTCACACCATAGGAAGAGCCAGCGGCCAATAAGAAAACTGTCAGGAGGCCTTATATTTGCACTGGGGCTGGTCGAGTTCATGTGTTGTAATTTATGATTTACAACACAGTAACTGTCTTTCACGTCAATTTGCCGCGGGCGGAAGGTGAAAACGGTGATTTGCTTCATCAATAGACGCATCATTGGAGATATTTTTCAATGACTGAGGTGGCTTGAAATTAGATTTTATTTTAAAGAGATGGCGGAAAACAATCGACACAGCTTGCAGGTGATAACATGTGGGCTGTTTATCCTCATGACGTTACCTATCAAAGCCTTGGGGAACTCCGACTCCTGCCCCGTTGTTTGTGAATGCTCAGAGTGGAGGAGTTACACTATCTCCTGTTTTGACATTGATGTCATTCCCACATTTCCTGCAAGCACAGAGACACTGTAAGTAGGCCTATGTTTATCTAGAAGTAGGTTAAATATGATTGATGTCTCATTGATGAGTAGTGTGTGTGTGTGTGTGTGTACAGTTGAAAGTAGAACATTTAGATTTTTAGAAGTGAAATGTCTGTCACGCTCAGGAATTAAAGGCAAGCAACTTAAATGATTTGTCTGTAATCAGTTGATCCTGTAACAAATCATGTTTATAATTTTGTTGTCCTTGAGTCATGTCTGCAGTATGTATGGCCTGTCAAAATAAACTTAAAAATGGGAATAAGAGACATGCATTGAAAACCAAAATGATCCTGTCTTTTAGGGGTTCATGTTAATGTTGTTTATATTCAATGTTAAATAATATGTAATGACAATGTTAAGACATACTTAGTTATACATTCTGAGCGAAATATTGCAATTTCTTCTAATCAGCAAGAAGTCCCACTCTAAAAACAGGGGTGCGAGAGAGAGAGAGAGGTCGGGGACTGGCTGAGAGATGGAAAGAGAAGGGTTAATAGAGAGAGATATGGAGAAAGGAAAAGAGGAATGACTCAGAGAGGAAATCCAGAACACAGATCCCAGGCTCTGGAGGCTTTGCTCAGTGTAAAGTCAAGGCGTCTGCCTGTGGGCGGCTTTTAAAACCACACCCCATTTGTAGTTCATCACCTCTGAATATAGTCTTCGGCCAAGACCAACAGGTGGACATTTAGGATGCAGCTCTGGTCCAGTCTAGGGCGAACGGTGGACAGACTAAAAAGACTGTGTACAGTTTGAGATGCATTCCCTTTATTTCGTTACATTGCAACGTGAGGTATCAGTCAGAAAGATGGGTGCACAGCGGTCTCAGGTGATGGTTTAAGTTGCCAATCCGGACCAATAGAAATGGAGGTCCGCATCCACACCAGGGAGAGTCCACATTCTCCTGCGGTTTGTTTTATCAGTATGTCTCAGTTTGCCATTCTTCAACCGTCACATTCCTCCCCGAGCCACTATCTCAATGTCTCCAGAGGACACCTATCACATGAAATTATGCTCTGATCAGACACCCCCTAACCCCCCCCCCCCCCCCCCTTCCCAATGCTGACACATTCTTTGCCCGCACATAGTTTACCCATTGCCCATCATGAAAAAGAAGACAAAAAATAATTTCGTCCAAAATATCTATTAAGTCCAAAACAACCCGGTCTGCAATAGCCATTGGTAATCTGTGTGTTAGAGGGATGTTCTGATAGTTGAGGCGTGAAGGGGTTGTGCTGGACACTGGACGGGGCACGGGGGGGGGGGGCTTGTCGTTGGGTCTGTACCAACCCCCGGCTGTTATTGTGTGTTTTGCGTCTGCAGCAGAGGCCCTGTCTCGGCAGATAGGTACAGGAGCTCGTGTGCGTGTTTATTCCCTACCACAGTTTGGCACGACATTATGTTTCATTGCATAAGAAAGGATCCGGGGTGATTTAGTTTAAACAAGCCTAGCCAGACGTTCGTGACACACTGATGCCAATTACATTGCGGGGGGAACTCGTGCAGATGTCGGTGGAGCTGACGGAGCAGAGTAAGTAGCTGGCCGGTGTTGTTCTGCAGGTTGCGTTGGAGAGGTAGAGGTGAACTGGAAAGCACACACCCTCTAAAGCTCTGAGTAGCGTGACTTCTCCCTACTTACCACACCAGAGGCTGAGCCTGCTCCATCCACTCAAGGCACATTGTTTACTTTTTACAGCACATTTCTCAAACACACAGAGAGAGACTGCTTTTTGAGAATAATTTGAGAAAAAGAGAGGAAAATCCCACCACAGCCCTCCCCAGAATTATTGGACTCTATGCTAAAATGAGAACATCGATCTGGGCATTGGCTACAAAACCCCACATGGACTAGTTAGCGTTGAAATTGACCAATTACTCTCTTAGACTTTATCCCAAGTGTTTTAAACATGTTACTGAGGACACAGGGTGAACGGGTCAGCTTCAAGAGTTGGAGGAAAAAAAGGTGTAATTAATTAATACACCCAAGATTTAATTAGGGGAAATTATATACAAAAAAGGAGACTTTTAGAATGAAATAATGACCTCATGCTTAGATCATCTGTGTATAAGTGTTTAAGAAAAGAAACACATTACATTTCTCTCATGAATTTGTCCTCTAAACAGACTACAGTGGGTCTGAAAGTAAATGAGTAGAGAAGCACCAGGGTTGTACTGCCATGTCCTACGGTTAAAAAATCATGTATAGTTCCAAAATAGGTAAAATGATAGCAAAATCTACTGTAGGATGTGTTTATTCACAATGGTATGTTTAGCCAAAATGTGGCCAGGCATTGCTCTTATATAATTGTATTTGTGCTTCTGATAGGCAACAGGGAGTCTGAAAGAGAATTACCAGAAACAACAAGGGTTGTAAGCCATGTCCTTGTGTAGTTTATTTTTTTGAGTTGCCAGAATATTCTGATTCGTACTCTCAACTTTCAAGTCAAGGTTTATGTGCTTGAGAGTGTGCGTTGGTCTGTAGTAACTCTTTCCAAACAGAGATGTTGGGCCAACACTGGTTAGGTTTGGTCCCGGTGTCGTTTTGGTTAGCCTTTAAATCGTAAATTCCCTGATTCCCTCAAAAAAAAGCACTATGAATATGAGACATTGTGTTAATAATATAGAAATACATATATCCCAGTAGTAGGAGGCAACATGTGCAGCTAAAGCAAAAATAATGACTCTATTTAATAAATGCAGGGTGTGAATGACCAGGCTTAAATAGAGGCTGTCAGGAGAAGCGGGAGAGCACAGGTGAGTGGCATTAGATGATTAGTACTCAGGTGATCTGGATCTGCTGTGAGGGGGGCGTTCAAGGGATTGGGTGAATGGGGTGCGTTTCCCAGCCTGGTGGGAAGGTCCAGGATGACTGGTGGAGGCAGAACTTAATAAACTGTAATACTACTGTATTAAAAAGACAGGTTTTGGTTTTGTTCTAGCTTTCAGTCAGTTTAACATACAATATATCAGGGCTGCCAAACCCTGTTCCTGGAGATCTCCTGTCCTGTAGGTTTTCTCTTCAAACCCATTTGTGACTAACCTGATTAAGCTTTTCATTCAGCTATCTATTAGAATCAGGTGTGTTAAATTAGAGTTGGAGGGAAAACCGACAGGACAGTAGATCTTCAGGAACAGGGTTGGGCAGCCCTGCAATATATTAATATATTAGTATATATATATACCCTGTTCCAGAATGATAAAATTCTCAGGAACTCTTCCATATCCTTTACAAAATAATGCACAAGACCAGGCTCTAAATCAGTTGATGTTTAAAAATCTGAGATGTTTTACACATATCCGATCATTAATCATATTACAATGTTTCTTTTAACTTCCTTATAAAATGTTTATGTATTTTTAACTACTTCCTTCAGATTTATAAACTATTACCAGTAACCGTTGGTGACAGAGCTGTTTACCTACAGAATCTGTTCCCAAGTATTCCAATGGAGAAAAAAACGACTTGTATACTGGTTATGAATGTGTACATTTCCAAGGCTTGGTTGTGGATCATTTGCAGTGTAACAAATTCATTTGAACAAATTATAATAAGGGTTGCGTTACAATCTGATCTGTCAAAATGTGCACGTCATCGTCATCCATGCTTAGACTTATCAGGATTACAGACATAGGCTAGTATTTCAGGATGCTGCTAGGTGTCAGCCACGTATGGCTCAGTGGACCTCATCACCACACATGAGAGCCATGTGGTTCTGTATTCTCCAGCCATGTTGTCACTGACCCTCTCTGGACACCTTACATGTGTTCC
>JACXGK010005425.1:13188-33251 GCA_016801125.1 Novumbra hubbsi | reverse complement strand
GCTAACAAGGATTACAAGGAAATCCACAGCGGATCCTTACGGTTCTTGTGTCCCATTGTCATAATCCGGTCCATGTCATCAGCATTGTTCACCACATAACCAGACAGGTCCTTGATGTAAACACCCACGTCTGGCCTCTCCTTGACCTGGTAGTCACACAAACACACACACAGATTCATTGCTTTCAAAGGGCATGTTTCAATTTAATATTGACAATTTGCTTTCAGATAGTCTCTTAGACATACATTCACTGAAATTAATGCACCAGCATCTTTGCATTTGGTCTGCATCTCACAGATGTTCTTCTTTGTGATCCAAACACCACAGACTTTGATTAGCCTGTCCATAACTTTTTTCCAATCATCCTCTGCCCAGTGCCTGTGTTCTATTGCCCATCCTAATCTTTTGGTTTTATTGGCCAGTCTGAAATAAGGCTTTTGTTCCCCCAACTCTGCCTAGACGGCCAGCCTCTCTAGTACGACACCACCTCCTGTGGGTTATATTTAATGAAACGGAATTAAACACTCTAATGCATTTGTCCTCTTGCTCAGGGCTACCCACTCCTCTTTCAATTCAGGTAAGTGCCAGCGTGCACTCCTCTGCCACGGGAGTAGTACACTGCATTGCACAAGATCTTACGTTTCATGGCAATGTTTCGCATTGGAATAGACTTAATTTCTCAGTACAGGAAATGATTGACAAGTTTAAACAGAAAGTTCTTTGTTTCTGGCCATTTTGAGCATGCAATCAAACTCACAATTGCGGATGCTCCAGATACTAAACCAGTATAAAGAAGGCTAGTTTCATAAGAAACACAGGACTGATTGTAGCTGATAATGGGCCACTGTATGCCATATTACATTAAATACAATAGTAATTCCCAACATTAACAAGGTCTACACCGTATTTCTAAACAATAAGATGTAATTTTAATTTTAAAAAACTATTTATTTTTTGTTAAGTTTTGAAAACAAGAACATTTCTTCAGTGACCCCAAAAATGTATTTCCAAAAGTATAATTAATTAATTAATTTGACAGAAGAACAGCGTTATAATTCAAGTACCACACCCCTTAGCGATAGATGTTTATAAGTACTGATATTATACTATACTGTGCAACAACACAAGGAACCAGCAGTGTTATATATTACCATTATCCTTTAATCACTGTAGTGTTATCTGCTAAGAGGCTACTAGAGCTAAGATCAGTTTCCTATATGTTCATATGCTTGACCTAATTAAAAGGACAACAGTCGTACTATCTACAGCCGCTTTGTAGGAACTTCTTGTTAAATGAATGGGACAGTTTTTCTAAGCATATCATATATTGTCAACATCACAAACGGCACCCTATTTGGAATACAATAAAGTACACTGACCAAAGCCCATCATGCATATCATATGAAACATCTTCTAACCTCCAGCCTCTGCATCTGGTCCTTGCCCAACAAGTCTCTCACTTCTTCATTGTAAATCTCCAGATAAGAGACACGAACTAAGAACCTGAGGGTGAAAGGAGAACGGGTACATTATTGGTACATTATTTCAGGTCAAGCTGGGACACTGTGAGCAGCAAGCAAATCAGAAACACAGTGCCAGTATTTGGGGCCCTACGTGTTCTCTGTTAACACTGATTAAACCCATGGTACTTGAGCTCCACTAGGGTATGAAAATAACTGATCAAGTCAGTCTTACAATGTTGTTGCATCAAACAACAAACCAGAATAGCTGATGTTTTTGACACATTGTGTTACTGTCCTTACCTGGTGTCACCTTCGGCTTTGGCGATGTGGCCAAACACATGAGCAAAGGAGTTGGGGATTATTCCTCTGAGCTCTGGCACCGCCCTCACTCCCTCCATAGTGAACGTTTTTCCCGTCCCCGTCTGTCCGTACGCAAAGATGGTCCCTGTAGTAAAGACACAGCTTCCGCATAAACACCTTAAAGCAGGGTTGGGCAAACTACGGCCCGAGGGCCTAATACGGCCCGCGAGGCAGTTACGTCCGGCCCGAGGAAGGAAAGAAAATTGATTTGAGGGGAATTAAGCCCAGCCCATTCTTTTACACAAATTATTTACACATTCTAAACAATCTGTTGCATACATATTTTAATTTTTGTCCCTTTCTGGCCTAAATATGATTTATGATTAACAAATTACTAAAACAAATGTGGCCCTCCATTTAATTTCAAAATCCTGATGTGGCCCCGAGCCAAAATGTTTGCCCTCCCCTGCATTAAAGGGATAGCTCAGATTTTCTTTTGCTACAAGGCCCTTTATCCATCTCCAGCAGATTAACTGGTTGTACATTTCTGTGTCTGAGTAGTGTAAAGGACATTGCGTAAAAGGGCACTCGGTAGAATCCTGACTCTAAGGTTAACAAGACTGAAATTAAACAATAATTTGACCTGTGTTTCATTTAGGCTTACCCTGGTTCAGCGTTTTGATAACCACATACATTTCATCAGGACAAACAGGCATTTGTCAACATATTTGCTTAAATTCTATTAAATGTCAATGGATGCCATAAATGCATGGATACCAGTGCCACTCTTTATTATAATTGACACACAGACTGGTCCTCTGGCTATCACTTTAAACATCCACTTACCATTGTAACCCTCTAATACAGAGTCTATGATAGGTCGGGCAGTAAGGTTGTAAACGTCTAGCTGTTTGCTGTCAGGCCCAAACACAGTGTCGAATGTGAAGGTTTTAGGAGGTTCGTGGGTAGTCTCTAATTTGTTGACGGTTATGGTCCCTCGGTTTTCGTCCACAATGACCGCCTGTTTATGGCCCATACTCTTCTCCTTCTGATTCAGCGGACGACATCGCACGACCACTTTGACGTTGTCCATGATCTCTGGCTTGTCCGTTTTGTTGCTCTGCAAGTGGGAAGAACGAGTAATCATGTCGTCCACCCTTGCTGATGACTGAATTTTTGTAAAATTCGTTATTGCACTACCAGAAACATTATCTATATCGCTGCAACAAACCGGATACAAGCAACTGGCTGGCTAGCTTAGCTAGCGAGTGTTAGGTCAGATGTAGAATCCAACTAACATAAATAAACAACGTTACAGCAAATATTGTGCAATTAGTTAGAGTAGCTAACACGTCAACTGTCACGCTAACGTTAGTTAGATAGCTGGAAACGAATTCGGCAATCCAATGTACTGTATATTTAATCAGCTAGTTAACCTAGCTAATGCGCAATATCACAAACGCTGGGTCGTTGTTGCTAGGCAAGCAGACTGTTAAAAACATGTTGTAGCTAGCTAGCCAACTAGGTAATTAGTTAACCCACCGGTTTATTCAGAGCGAACGAATCCTAAACCTTAACACGGCTGACTAGATGTTTTTACTGTATATCTTATGAATATAATGTTCATTATATGTTCTAAAACAGGTTGACATATGCTACTTAAGCTTACGTTAGCTTTATAAGCTAATTGTAGCATCACATCATGCAGGGTGAGGAAGGGAGGAACCCCTGTCCTGTTTGCTTCTGAAAAAAGATAGATACAAAGCGTCCACCTACCGGCATTTTAAGACATCAAATTAAAGTTTCAGTTATGTGAGACAATATCATAAACACTAGTATCGATACATCCACAAAACTTATTAAAATTATTTAGATGCCAATGCAATGTCCAGACATTTCGTCAGTGGTCCATGTCCTCCGGTGCTGATAACATTGTTGTCACGTCTGATGAGCCCAATCTACGGCTGCGCAGTAGAAAAGTGTGTGGGTGTGGGTGTTTCACACATTCAGGAGGCGTAAAGGTCAGCTCCAGGCCTATAACAGCTACAATGATCATTTAAAACGCCATCCACCCGAGCCAGTCAGTTCTCTGCAACAATCAGCAGAAGGATAGAGTACCGGTGCACGAGAGCAGTCAGGAGCTGGGAGATTTAGGATTACAGGCTATCCTACAGGTTAATAGCCATCACCAGCCTGCTACAAGCCAGGTACTGTCCTGAACATAGAAACGTGTAGCACGAACCCCCATTCAATATGGCACTTACCCCCATGTACTACTGCAGACTTTTAATTATTATTATTGTCTATTTGTAACGTTTTACTGAATGACTAAATCTTGTAACACATTTTGCTTAACCTGCTTATCTGCGTACATTTACATGTTTTTTTTGTTGCAGAAATGCAGTATAACCAAAATGACTTGGAGTAGTAAGTGCATGGTTTTTTTTGTGGCACTCAATGGCGATTGAACCCACAAACCTGTCAATTCATTACTGTGCTTTCACATTTGACAGCAACAAATTGTATCTAATTTGAACTCATTCAAAATTGTGAAAGTGTATTGACCAATAATATTAGTTAAAAACAGTGGTGAATAAAGAATCATTAGAAAATCAATATGGCATCATAATCCATGCAACAGCCTAAGAATATTTTACGTATCATTAATGTTTTATTTTCAGTATAGGCCATACAGAGTGGGTATATGTTCTTAGATACGTCTTCAAAGTGCAGGACAGAACACATACCACCAGTGTAAACTGTTCATTAGCAACAGTAGACTGAGAATGTAACAAATGTATGCTATAGTTGACTTAAGCATAGTTTATTACCAATTCATGATCAAGTTTGCATAAATTGTGCTTCTGCTACACCGGTTGTCAGCATTTTTAATCTATTCTTTTTGGGCTTTATAAAGGCACTGTCTATCATGTATTATGGCTCTTGAATAAAGAGACACTCATTCTATATGTAAAACATTGGTCAGGGGTGGGTTTGTGCAATATATATTTGTAATAATCATACAGTAGGCTATACAGTATGTACAATCATGCTTGGGCACATCAAAATACATGAAAATATACTGTACCTCAGACACTTTAAGTTATATTACTACAGTTTAAAACAGGTCAAAAAAATCTCAAGAGCAAAAAATATCCTATGTATAAGGTCTTTATAATGGCAGTATAATTACTTTAACACAAAGAGAAACACACACACACACAAACATCCACAGATTGGGCATCTAATTTGGCAGTGTCAGCACACAGAGTGTTCAGTGTCAGCACACAGAGAGCAATGACATGCACACTAATGATTCTATATTATTAACCTATTATGGCAGTGGACTAAATATATCGTTAGTTATGTGAACCCCTCACTGTGCTTATCTTAAAACAGTGTTACATCATGAAAGACGTAACGCGATGCCAATTAAAACACCTGGTTTACTGAACACACCTTCAAAATATTTCAACGTAAACAGCTTAATCCAGGCAGGTATATTATCCACATGTGTCAACAACAGCAGAGCAAGCCTCCATCTTAAGTTAATTGATTTCTGAGTAATTTAAAGAACGCATCTTTGAAATAGTTCACATACAAAGTTTGTATGTCCAAACGCGCAATCCTATTATCTATAAAAACATTTTGATTTGTTGAGTGTTGATTTTGTGCATTTATCTTCATGTCCCATTAGGTAGCTTGATTTCCAGCATGTCTGTGCAAATAAGGTTATTATCAAATTTGTTATTCTCTGAAAACATTTTGTAAACATTTTGTTAATGTTAATGTTATGTTAATCTGACATCACAATATTTGCATTATTGTGTGCATGTAACCATACTCATAGAAATTCATTGAAATGTAATTGCTAGAATTGGCATTGCTTTTGAAGTCAAACTGGCAAGGGGGCAATAGAGAGTGTACCCGTGAATGTGTGCTATGAAATTGCCATTGTTGATGGAGGTCTTCCCATTCTAGTCAATCTATTTCTGTGGAGACACAATAATAGAACACCTAAACAATTGAAGCGGTCAGCTGAACCGATCTAGGTACTGTAGAACATTACTATGGAAGAGACCCGTGTGGCCACTACTCTCTTGGGTGAGAAGAACTCGTCCATCGGGCCGGTGCCTGTGAAGCAGGACGGGTTCTCCCTGCTTCAGGTTCATCTCTGACTCTGCCTGGGCCTTGTAAGTTGTTGCTACTCTGTGTCTGGGGGGGGATTCAAAACAGGAAGAGAGGTTTTTATCCAATCAACAAAGAAGATGAGATTTAGTGGGTAGGACATAATTGACAGTAATCCAATGCTTCCTTTGTAGGGTCAATGTTCAGCTTTAATTCTGTTTTTCAGGGCAAACACGAAAACTCACGCTACCTGCTTGGGCTGCTGGACTGTAAAGATGCAGATGGTGCTGATGAAGAGGATGATGATGACGTTGCAGTTGTTTTCGTATTGGAAGTCAGACCATCGGAGGTCGAAGGGTACGTCTCCAGACCTTTCCTAAGAACGGGAGCCTTGCCTTCCTTCAGTATGATCCCTGGCCCATCTCGTCCCAGGGTGAGCGATGGAGCCCACACCTCCAGGGGCAGTGGGCCAGGGCAAGCACTGGACGGGGGCTGGCTCCCTGAAGGGAGGGAAGTGGTCCTGGGTCGTGGTGGTGGGGAGTCGGGCTGGGTGACAAACCTTACTGACTTGGCGGGCTGAGGGAAACAAACAATGTCCCCGTTATGATGCAGCATTGGAAACCTAGAAATGGCTCATTTTCAGAATTTGTCTGGCATGTGAAAATATAGAGTGATATAATAATATAATAATACATGTTTTCACAGGGTGAAACATTTCCTATATTTCTGCATACATTTGACTTACAATGTGATCAGAGCAATAATAGATGATCGTACCGTAATAAACAAATAATACTGTACTTGTATTTTTTTTTATTGAGCAAAATCGTTCCAAAATTCAATTTGCTTGTAGCTACATACTCTGCACATAAAAGTATATTAAAAGTATTTGAAAGTTCAGTACTCAGTTCAGTACTCTTTGCATGCAATGACAATATCAATATTGTTTTGAGGGGAAAACATTTTTGAATCTATTTTGGAATACATAACATACATGTGGAAAAAGTGAAGCGCTGTGTATACTTTCCGGATGCACGGTATATCGATGATTAATGGAAGAGGACCGGTCAGACGTGCTCAGCTCCAATATTTGTCGTTACACATCATACATGTTCCTTTTACATTTTAATATGCATTCATTTGGGTGCAGTGGTCACAACAAATGCCGACAAAAGTTGTTGGAGAAACATATCCTGCAAGAGAGGCATTCAAGTGTCGTCTAACTTTTCTCAAAACAAGCGTGCAGAGTTTCCAATGTAGCTCCAAGAAAAGTGTTTTGGGGAATTGGCTTGTCTAGCGAGCACATGCTATAATTGATTGAGGTTCCCCAGTGTTGTGTTTTTTTGCCGTGACAGAACATTTGTTTTTTTAACACAGGTCACACAGTCATCTCAGGTCACTTTAGTGGAGGGAGGGAGGAATAAAATGATGCACTCGCTCTAGCTTGACCCTTCACTTAGGTGAGAGCTCTGTGCACAAAGAGGAAGTCCAAAAAATACTTCAGGCAATTTGGGAACTTATACTTATTGTAGATATTCATCTTTCATTTCCCTTTAACAAGTACTAATGGGTGGGCTTTTTTCTGTAGTATTTGGAAATCCAAAGAACACTGAAGGGAGAACACTTTCACCATAAACGGTTAAAATTAAAGAAACTATAGTGGACATGTTTTTGTGTCCTTACGGGAAACACAACAATACTAAAAACAAGAAAATGTGTGGAACATTGTATTTGTAAAGGTTTGGTTGAGGATAAGATATACATTAAGGGTTACAGTTAGGGGAAAAATAGGATTGTAAATCATTTGTCGGTCCACAAAAGAAGAGAAAAGCACAACTGTGTGTGTGTTTTTGTTACCTTCTCCATGTTGTTTTTATGGGCATCTGGTTTCACCAGGATGGAGTGTATAGTGTTCGGGCCATTCCCATTTAACGCTGCTTGCTTTGTCTCCAACATCTGCTTATCAAAAGCCTCCCTGGCTGCAGTGTCCCTGTCCTTCATAAAGCCACCACTAGATGGCACCGGCCCCTCAGACATCCAGGCCAAAGGTCTGTTGTGATTTGGAAGGATGCTCTTGTGTTGTTTCCTCCTTAGCAGAGCTGGGGAATAGCCAGGGGCCTGAATGTGGCTAAAGTTCTGGCTCTGGGTGTGGGGCTGAAGGCCTGACATGGCATTGGCGTGGTGAGGGTAGTGGTTACCACGCTGGGATGAGTTCAGACTGTGGGTCTGAAGAGCTGAGCTTGAGGTCATGGTGTGGGGGTACTGTTTTCCCCAGTGAGATGACCCTGGGAAGGATTGACAGGGACACATAGTGGTTACAGAATATAATTCTTTGCCCAACCACTATCTCCGACACGACTGGTCGGGTCAATGCACCAACCCTCATGGAGCCATGGAGCTCTTGAACGGAGAACGGGTACGCCGGGCCAGGCTTACCTCTGTGTGAACCACGGAATACCCTCCTCACCGTGTCCCATCCCTTCGAGCCGACGCCATGCAGGGACTGTCTGGTGGCGCCGCCCAATGATGTCGCGGGCTGCGTCGCAATCGCGGCGGGCGGAGCATGTCGTCCAATCGAGTAGCCTGTTCCGTCTGATTCGACTCGGTCGAGAGCTAGGACCATTGACGCGGCCTTGGAAGAGGTGGTCCTCTTCCCTGGGACGGTACCGGGGCCCGCTGGCATGGTCTTGGACTCCAGGAGCCTTGCAGAGGTTCTAGGGCATGGGGGGAACCGGGAGATATCCTCATTAAATGGGGTATCCATGACCCGAATGTCCAGAGGGCAGAACCAATGATGTGTTTTTTACTGGTTCTGGGGAGAACTGTTTCTCATTCAACAATGAGCCCCAAAAAGGATAAAATACTCAAGACAACGCACCGTAAAAATGCAATTAAAATAATAGGTACAGGAACATACGAGGCAATAGACAAAACTGCAGTTCTTTCTAATGAATGAAAGTCATTGATCATCCCCCAATTCCCCAAAGAGAATAGCAGATGTCCCATCAGTACACATGGGAACCTAAACTACAATACAAAGGAATGAATCCGTGGGCGACGAGCTTTCCTGTTCACCTGAGAACAGGTGTGACGTAGTTGCCGGGCAGGATCCCGACTTTCCCCGTCCGTAGAGAGAGGCCCCGGAGCCAGCCCTCCTTGAACTTCCCGTAGACCCCGACCATCTCCCCCTTCCTCAGCTCCAGCTCCTCAGAGCGACGTGGCTTGTAGGAGTACAGAGCAGCACACCTGACCGACACAACAGACCGCGGTCACATGTCAGGCCACGACGATGTCACACAGAAATGACAAATTCCATATCACAGTGTGGTTTTTGTGTCGTGGCCTGGGACCTTTGTAGGTCATGCATGATTCAATGGTTTAACTGCAGAGTCACTTTTGCTATTGTGGTATTATTATTTAACTACAGTGTGATGGCTAGGAAATGTTACCATTGTCAGTACTATGCTGCCCCAGATTACACCTCATGTCAAGTTTCCCATAAGAATATTTAACTAAAACAGTCAAACAAATGCAATAGCAACATGGTGAGTTATTGCTATCTAGCTGCATTTGGTTGTTGCGGAATTAGGCAACTGAATCGAGAAACGTGCAATCACACATTCACTTCATTTGCTGAATGTTATACTACATACTATGTACCTAATTACTGAGGCCATTAAACATTGTATTGCTCAGCTATGTAACTAATGCTTGGTGATTACATATGTGAAAGTTACCTGGCAATTAGAATATTTATGCCTCAAACCAAAATGTGACCTTGTCACGCTTAACTACATGGGGCCACTAAGATGAAGGATTTAAATATAGCAGTGCTGTGAGCTGAGACACAGCAGTAATGGGCTGAATACACGTTACCTAACCATGCTCCGGCAGCCTCGTGAGTACAATAACCTAGCAGGCAGGCTGAGACTAGGTTACAGCCAATGTCAGACAATCAAGAAGGGTAGGAAAATATGAGTTTTGATTGGTTACTTGCGCCATGATAATGCCTAACATTTGCAGGAGGTTTAGCCTGCCTAAAGCTCATATTGCTTTCACATTTGTTTCAAGGGTATGTCTTTATTTTTACAATGTTCCACATAAAGAAAAATATTGAAGCCATCCAAACTATGATCACCAAAACTCAACCTAACTGAGATTAGGTTGGACCAAAGTGAACGAAAAGCAGCCAACCAGTACTCAGCATACTGTATGTGGGAACTCCTTTAAGATTGTTGTAAAAACATTCCAGGTGGATACTTCATGAAGCTGCTTGAGAGAATGCAATGGCTGTGCAAAGATGTCATCAGGGCAAAAAGGTGGCTACTATAAAATATATGTGAAATGTATGTTAACCCGTTTAACCATTTTTGGTTAATTTATGTAACTACTGTAATTTATAGATTTAATAGAAGCTTTAAGAGTTCTACATTCGGAATATGATCCCGGTTAGCAATAGGGGACGTATTCAGCATTAGCATTAAACGCCGGACACCCAGCCCCCCGGTAGAATGAACAAAATTAACATATTATTTCATTTTGCTGAACAAGATTCAAAGATCCTGGTCGAACTACACGTCACTAACTCACAATAGCTGTCACCAAAGTAAGAGGTTATATCCGAGGTTATAGTGGGGAAAAAAAGATGCTGCGTCAATTGCGTTCAATTATTTTAACGCGTTAAACGTTTAAAATGAATCGCAAGCCCTATTAGAAACATTTCCGCGGTTAAATTTGTAATCACTAATTCCTTGTTCCAATACTATAATTTATAAAATAATGACTGATTCTGCAACAACCATATTATAGTAGTGTAATGATAAAACCAATGTAACTACTATGTTTCTCTAGGGTGACTTACACGCTGATAGAGAGCTGCTGTGTGGAGGACTGCTTTGAGTCAGTGGAGGCTGAAGGGTTTTGGGGGTTGATGAGAGCCATGGTGATGGTGGGAGGGGCTTCACCACTACTCATCTTCCTCTCACCCTAGACACAAGACAGGAAGGGGCGGGGCGTCAACAAATATTTTCCAAGAGTGCAACAAAAAAATCAAACATTTTTTTTTTGTAATTTTATCCCAACACAATTCACTTTAAAAGCAGCAAAAATGTGTTCATCGATCAGTTTGCTAATGGCATAAATTCAACACACCTGGTTTTCTAGTTAAATGAAAATGTGTCACTCAATCAAGAGAGAGGCCTTCTATGGCTTATCCTCCCTCTAACTATATACTGATTAAGACCAATACATACATTATTAAGTTGGAGAATATATCATCATCATATAACAACACATCAATATTAAAAATAATACACACACCATTTGGCAGACAACATTTCTAAACTCTAAGAAGGTGTTCACTAGGGTATTTGAGGACTCTAAATCAGGAATGCTGGAAATGAGAGATAATCTCGGAAGAAGAGAGGCAGACTGACTTAAACTAGTTTGATTTAAAGTTATAATGATTCCCGTTTTTTTCTTCATTTTGGCTTGTTTTTTTTATCTAGTACAGTCTATTTCGCAAGTGGCACTCTATTTCCTATTTAGTGCCCTATTTGTTTCCAGGGCTTTGTTTCCAGGGCTTTGAAATACACCCTCAAGCAAAAGGTCCTATCTGCCCTCAGCGAGTCTCAGTCACTACACTCTAGACATACTCCCTGATGTATGGAGGTACATGTGTCTTTATGTTGAGAGCAAAACGTTTTTCTTTGCAATCAAAAATCAATGTTCCGCAACCCAAATTGAGGCTTCAAAGCAAAAAAACTATATTTTTCAATTAAATATTTTGTAGTTGCGCGCAAAACTTTATGCATTTTATTTATTTAATCTACATATTTCTTTATTTGAAAACATTTTTTGCTTTTTTTTTTATCTTTAAAGTTTTTTTTTACTTTTGAAATTTGAACGTTTTGTTTTGCGCTTGAAACTTTTTTTTTTGCGTTTGTAACAATTGTTCTTTATTTGCACTTTTGACCGCACAGCTGTAGGCAGGCTTTATTAGGAGGTGTGGATGATGCTTCCCCATTGGTCATTTTGTAGTGCCAGTTTAGATTCATACAACCACTACTGTTCATCTTTCCAACATAAAGGATGTCACGACGGACATGTACCAAGACGCAGTGCAGAGACGCAGTAAGCTAGATAGCTAGAAAACATAAGCACATGATGCCACTTTATAGACTGATGATGGCAAAACAATTTGGTTCGTTTTCTAGAATCAACATAATGTATGTAAAATAGTAATGTACTACTAAATGTACTATTTTACATGCATTACGTTGATTCTAGAAAACGATTTTGAAACGCATTGTTTTGCCATCATCAAATAAGATACAATAACCTATCAGTCTATAAAGTGCTAATGTGTTCTAGCTGTTTAGCTAAACTCTTTTTGCTAGCTAACTAACTGCGACTTTGTACTGCGTCTCAGTACATTAAATTAGTAGCTAAGTAAAAGTTGAACGGGAGAAAGCTCAGCGCTGCTTAACTAAGATGCTGTGGGGCCCAAAGCTGTGGGGCCCAAAGCTGTGGGGTCAAAAGTGCAAGTGAAGAACAATTTCAAAAAATAAAATAATAAATTAAATAAAAAAAATCATAAAGTTTTGCACGCAACTACAAAATATTTGATAGAAAAGCCTCGATTTTGGTTGCAGAACATTAATTTTTGATTGCAAAGAAAAAAAAATGCTCTCAATTTGGAATGTGCCTTTTTAATTTCAATCTCCACTCAATTACTACAACAGTGTAATTACAACTCTGAAGACAGTGTGCCTAGCTAAGGCTTTGATCCTGACATCTCCACTTCACAGAGTTGATTTTGAAAAACCAATCTTCCTAATTGACATTGTAGCAGTGACCTTTGCTAACACAATATACAACTATCAATAGTCGATCACTAATTTGGAAACAATTCCTTAGTTGCAGCCAAAATCATCCACAACAGTAAAAATGATTATGCTTAAAGGAAGCATGTATAAATATATGATTAGAAAGATTGGTGGTTTTGGTCAACAGGCTTGCTTTCTAACATACTACAGATTACAATTACACATGCCCATTGACTGCAATGTTATGCAGACCATGACATAAGGGCCTATGTACACAAAATGGACATGACCCAAACTACAAGACTAGCCACTCCCTGTAATGACTTGGCAGCATCTGAAAATGTAGAACATGACCATTTACAAAATACAGCCCATCTATGTACTGTACCTCCCAGACCCCTAATCCATGTTACTGAGTCAAATCCCCCCTACAGAGTCAGCCAGGTAACCTCATCACTATCTCACTCACTGTCTCGGTCTCCCTCATTCACACACAAATACATTTGTTTTTCTTGTAGGGACCTGAAATCAATCCCAATTCCTATAACCCTTAATTAACCAAAACCGAATTGTTCAAATTCAGGGTTCCGTAAACATATCCAGAATCTGTTTACCAGACCAGGGAATGGTTGAGTTTACGGTTCCAGAACAACTGAGCATCTGTCAAATCATTAGGTTATTTGTAGTGCAGATTTGGTGAATCAACAACTTGTGTGTGTGTACACGCAACGTTTCATAATGTCCTCATAACTATGAGTAATCATAACCATGACAGAAATAGGATGGACCTGAAATATATACAACAATATATACAGCTTTATCAACTTAATTTTTTGTTGTGTGTTGTTATTGCCCACAGCAGCAACTGGAAGGAAGGAGTCCTAACCCACATGGAATTTCTGGACTGTTAGTGACTTGTGCATATACAGTCAATCTGTGGTCAGCAATTTAATTAATCTTAGCCAATATTACTTACCACATACCTTGACTTCTTGACCCTAATAGAGACATGGTTTACCCCAGAAAAAACTACTGCTCCAGCTAAGACTTTTTAGTTTTACACCATGATAAGCACATTTCTTGACATTGGCTCAACAGTGATAATACTGTACAACTTGTATGTCTGCCTTCGCTTTATTTCCACCTCTTTCTTTCCTATCCTATCATCTTCCCCACCTGCTAAAACCGTCTCCCTTGTCTCCTGATTCCTCATCTTCAACCCTTACTCTTAAAACCCTATGAGTCTTAACTGTCCTTTTCCTCTCTGGCAGGTTTGGTTTGCATTGGCTTGCACCACTAGCACCCCCCCAGACCCCCCTGTTCCCTGGACAAGTGACTCACCGCCAGCTAATAGAACAGGCCTGCAGGCAGCTCAGTGAAAATAGAGGAAAACAACTCTTCCTTCTGGCCACTTCCTCTTCCTATCTATTAGCTGCTAAATGGACGAATAAATGGAAGCCGCTTCGTCCTCTAGCCCCCGGAAACTCTTTGCCACCTTCTCCTGTCTCCAAAATCCATTACCTCCTCGCCTGTAGAACAAGGGAGTTGTCGCTTCATTAAAACTTAATTAAGGTAATTGTGTGAGAAAACAATTATACAGTAGCTATCTGTCTAGCAGCCTACCTGCAATTGTAGCATTGCTTGATATCGACAGCCTGATGACAATATGTTTTAAGAAATGTAGCAAAAATCTTAATAACAGGCACTTCTCACTGCCAGACACACTAAGTTGTATTTCCAAATCATTCAGCATGACTCATAATGTAGAGGAAACTTCCAGAGCCAAAAAACTAAAAAGTTGTCAAGCGCAATACAAAGTTTGTATCGCGATCAGAGCTAAACCGTGTTGGATCACACAAGTATGTAAAAGTAAATTTGAAAGATTAGTACAAATTATCATCAAAAAATACACACTGCTACAAACAAAATAAGAGAACACTAAAACAGGTCCACCACACCAGGCCTTGCTTTGTGCACTGGGGCACAGTCATGCTGGAACAGAAAAGGGCCTTCCCCAAACTGTTCCCACAAAGTTGGAAAGAATTTTACAAAATGTCTTGGTAAGCTGAGTCGTTAACATTTCCCTTCAGTGAAACTAAGATGCCTAGAAATGTCACAATCTGACTTTTTGCAACAATGGCATCTGTAGTCACTTACATTTGCCACAAAACAGGTGACATTGATACCCAATCGCTTATGCTTCCTAACTGGACTGATTTCCCTGAAGTTTAATTGACCTGGTGTTATACTGTGATGATGACGTGTTCCCTTAATTTTTTTAAGCAGTGTATAATCCGAATAAAGCGAAAGTGTTAGAGGTTCTGTGTTGGGGTAGAATTGAGAATATTGTCTAAGAAGCTTCAACCATTGCTATGGTTTCTGATCAGGCCATGTGTCAGGTTCTCGTCTGAGAACCGGTCATTTCTATGGTGCTCATACTGGTTTGACATCCTACTAACACACTAATCCATCTAATCTATCTGGCATTTCCCTAGGGACAAAAAAAATTGCAACATCATTATTAGCTTAGTAAAGAAATTGTCATTGAGTGATGCACATAAACAACATCATAATTATACATGCCCAAATGTGTCAATATCTGTTTCCACTAGCTGGGACAGGTAATTAGGTATATTTAAGTATCATTATGCCTCACACGGTCTAACCTGTTGTGAGACACCGCAGGTTGTGTCAATAAGGAGTCACAGAAACACAGAGCCTCTAAACTGCCCAACGAACCTGGTCCCCATACAAACAATGGCCTGACGCTCAAGTTGGACGACCATATCAGTCTATAGAAGAAACGTTACCAAGTATTGATCGTCATTGTACTTGAACTCATACAAATACTATAAGAAGTGGCTTTAAATAGAGACATTGCAGAGGTTTGATCATGTTAGCAAATTGATTCTATTCAGTCTTGCCTAAGGCAGCCCATTCTCTTTCGTGCTGAAACATTAATCAGCAGGCCTTATGTTGTTCCATTTCAGAAAGTTATTTGCGAAGTAATAATAACAAACTAGAGTGACTGAAAAACGCCACGCCAGACGGATCAACTAATCAAATGTTTCAAGCGTACATAAAACAATTTAATAACAAATAGAAATGGTTAAAATCCATTTGTGCACAAGCATGTGTGGGTTAGTAACGTTAGTGTCAGTAATGTTACCAAGACAAGTTCAACGCTAAACTTTCAAAGAAAAAAATTTGTCCAGACAGCCCAACCCAACTACTTGACGTGACTAGATCATTTACAGCACACTAGTAGATACTGAACTTAAAAAAGTGTCAGAGGTCTGTGGACATGGGTTACACCAGACCCTCAGGACAAGATGCCTTCTGATTAACAGGACCTTTCCATAACTCATAATGTTATGCCCATACCTATTTGCTTGTTGTCCTATGTTTTCGTTTTGATCTGGTGACTTTTTTAGTTATGATCCCATGGGGATTCAGCCTGTTTTTTCATGGGAAAAAAACCCTAGCGTGTTGTCATGGAAAAGCAATCTACAAAACAGCATCAATCACCAAATGTAGGCTATGAAACAGGTAGATACGTTCAAATGTCTTTTGCAACTTTGATTAGACTCTGGCCTTGACCCATAATATTTCATTTTTTGCACAAAGTGCTCTATAAAAAGCCCAAGCATGATACCTCACCACCCATGCTAGGCCTTAGATATTGGAGATATGCCACTTCTCAATATACTGCCAGGCCCATTTGTGGTGACCACTGTTTCACCTTTTTCGGTGAAGTATGTGAACATATTTTATGTTGCCGTCTTCATAATGATTTATTGTTGTTGACCAATAGTCACCTGCTATTTTAACCAAATAACTTTCATTGCAGTTAGATCAATTTACAACAAAATCTGACATTAAGGTTACACTAATGGAATGGATCTAGGAGTTGTCTGTTACAGGGGACAATCAAATCTTGTGAACACATTAAACCCTAGAATTGTTTATTTAAATACCTACCAAAAAGGGAAATACAGATTATTTGAATAAAGATATAAAAGTTAACCAGGTCAATAATACTATACGTTTCCAAAAACGTTGGGAAGATAAAATGCAAATAAAAGCAGAATGTAATGATGTGCAAACCATGTATCCCTATGATGTATCCCTATGATGTGCAAACCATGTATCCCTATGATGTATCCCTGTGATGTATCCCTGTGATGTATCCCTATGATGTGCAAACCATGTATCCCTATGATGTATCCCTATGATGCGCAAACCATGTATCCCTATGATGTATCCCTATGATGTATCCCTATGATGTATCCCTGTGATGTATCCCTGTGATGTATCCCTATGATGTATCCCTGTGATGTATCCCTGTGATGTATCCCTGTGATGTATCCCTGTGATGTATCCCTGTGATGTGCAAACCATGTATCCCTATGATGTATCCCTGTGATGTATCCCTGTGATGTATCCCTATGATGTATCCCTGTGATGTATCCCTGTGATGTGCAAACCATGTATCCCTGTGATGTATCCCTGTGATGTATCCCTGTGATGTATCCCTGTGATGTATCCCCATCATGTATCCCCATCATGTATCCCCATCATGTATCCCCATCATGTATCCCCATCATGTATCCCCATCATGTATCCCCATCATGTATCCCTATGATGAGCAAACCATATATCACTATACTAAATTGAACATAGTATATGTTCTGGAATTTGATACCAGCAACAGGTTTCTAAAGTTGCGACCGGCACGGTTACCACAGTGTTGCAGCTCCTCCTCTTTTACCAATACTATAACAATACTCCAAGCATTTGAGAACTGAAAAGACCAACTGCTGTAGTTTTGAAAGTAAAATCTATTCCAATTCTTGCTAATAGGATTTCAGCTGCTTAACAGTTTGAGGTCGTATTTGTCATTTCATAATGCTCCAAATGTTTTCAGTAGGCGACAAGTCTGGACTGTTTGTCTGTTTAACAGACAAAATAGACTCTTACTACAGAGCCATGCTGTTGGAATGGGTGCAGAATGTGGTTTGTCATTGTCTTGATGAAATGAGCAAGCCTTCCCTGAAAAATCACAGATTCTGGCTTTGGAACTGATATTATGTAAAGTAGATCATGAGAACCCCAAACTATTTGCCATTTACTCAAAAAGTGGTGCTCTATTTGCCTGCAAAGTCTTTCACTGAATGGTTAACCCCTCCCCAGCCCAACATCTAGGCTTTTGTGATGTTTTCATGAACTCAGTTAATTTGGTTTGCAGATTTTTCTGAACTGAAAAAAAATAAACAATAGAAATAATACGAATTAAAGCTGCAAGCAGCAGTTTGGGGTTCCTCCTCAAGTTGTGGAACTCTGGAACTCTTGGAAAAAATTGAATGCAATTAGGATGAACGGGCAATTTCATTTTCTACAAAGAAATCCAAGATGGCGGACTTTATGGGTTCTTGAGGCTTTTTTGTTCCCCATGAGAAATGAGGAAGCTGTAGAAAGTTTCAGCAGAATTGGACCAAGGGGATGGAAACGCCAGCCATGTGAAAAATATTTTCTTAGAACGTGTCCTATAGCGCCACCTATTGGAGAATCTGTCCCATTCTTGCTGTGCACCAGCCGGGAGCAATATCACACCTGTGGGCCAAGCTAGAAAAAAAGATACCAAGGGGTTTCTGAGGTATAGGGCCTCAAGTAGAAGAGGAATAATAATAATAATAATAAAACTAACAATAACAATAGGTTTCCTCCTACCGGAGCAACCCTAATAAAACTAACAATAACAATAGGTTTCCTCCTACCGGAGGAACCCTAATAATAATTGAAAGAGCTCAAGAGCCTCAGATTGCCAAACCCTGTTCCAAATAATAAACATGAATATTGGAATTTCTCCGTTGCACCCCTTGTTTAAATGCATCTTGAGTGTGCCAGGAGTTGGATTAACCAAGTTGCAATTCCCTCAACTATTTAAACGAGAAGCAGACAGAACCAACAAATCCCAGACTCCCTCATCTTGTTAACAGAAACCAGATATATTCAGAGGATCCTCCATTCTTTAATCCTAGTTTCTGGAATCCCTCCCAGGGGTAAACGCTAATCTGCCAGTGGGCGGCGTCACGCTCTATGATGCTAATGGCATGTTGCCACCCATGACTACATGATGCTAAACACTGTTATTAAAGTGCTAATGTGGGCCTCAGTTGGTTTGAAGGGTAAGAACTCACATGGTTGTGCTGTATTTCATACCTATACCCTTTCCTTGCTTAACCACTATCCCCTCCTCAGGGTGCGTTGCTTTTGACCATGGACGGATATGACTCTGGGTTACGGTAGGGCACAATGTTGGGAATTGGGTGACGTTTGGAACATAATCCCTGCCCTTCAGTTACTTTAATCAGACATAGGACACATGTCCTGGAGTTGAGGTGTGTTATTTTGAATAAAAAAGATGGATGAGTCGTTTCAATTCATTCATGGACAAAAGTATTGGGACACCTACACATTACACCTAAAGGAGCTCCATAGGCATTGACATTGAGTTGGTCCCCTCTATGCAGCTACAACAACTTTTACTCTTCTGGGAAAGCTCTACAAGACTGACCCCCTGTTGCCCCTAAATAAACTTAATGCACTACATTAATGCACTTCTTGGGACTACGGTCTTGCACATTGAACTATATGCAACTTGTACAGTAAATGTTTTGCACACGTTTTACTTTTATTATTTTATCCACTTATCCACTGTGTTTACTTTCATGCACCAATACACCATAGCAAATTCCTTGTAATGGTAAACTGATTCTGAAGATTCTGGAGTGTGTCTGCTGGAATTTCTTCCCATTCCTTCTGACGAGCATTGGTGAGGTCAGACACTGATGTTGGACGAGAGGGCCTGACTCGCAATCTCCGTTCTAGTTCATCCCAAAGATGTTCAACAGGGTTGTGGTCAGGTCTCTGTGCGGGCCAGTTAAATTCTTCAACACCAAACTCATCCAACCATAGCATTATCCCAACCATAGCATTATCCCTCCTTCACCAAACAACACAGTGGGCACAATGCAGTCAGGCCGGAAACTTTCTCCTGGCATTCGCCAAAACCAAGACCCGTTCATCAGACTGCCAGATAGAGAAGCATAATTCGTTACTCCACAGAACACGTTTCCACCTCTCGAGGGTCCTGTGGCGTTGTGCTTTACACCACTCCATCCAACACTTGGCGCCGTGCTTTACACCACTCCATCCAACACTTGGCGCTGGGCTTTACACCACTCCATCCAACACTTGGCGCTGGGCTTTACACCACTCCATCCAACACTTGGCGCTGGGCTTTACACCACTCCATCCAACACTTGGCGCTGGGCTTTACACC
>JACXGK010005425.1:0-13088 GCA_016801125.1 Novumbra hubbsi | reverse complement strand
TGCTTTACACCACTCCAACCAACACTTGGCGCCATGCTTTACACCACTCCATCCAACACTTGGCGTTGTGCTTGGTGATTTGAGGCTTGCATAAAGCTGCTCAAGCATGGAAACCCCATGCCATGAAGATGATGTTTATGCCAGAGGAGGTTTGGAACTCTGCATTTATTGAGTCAGCAGACCGTTGGTGACTTTTATACACTATGTGCCTCAGCACTCTGCCACCCCACTCTGTAATGTTACTTGGTGGCTGAGCATCCTGTTACAGGACCACGCTTGAATTCAGTGAGCTCTTTAGAACCACCCAATTGTTCACAAATGTATGTAAAGGCAGACTGAATGGCTAGGTGCTTGATTATATACACCTGAGGCAATGGGATTGAATGAAACACATGAATTTAATTATTAGGAGATCTGGCCCAATACTTTTGTCCATATAGTGTGTAGCTTAATTACAGAATATAAAGTATGCATTAAGCATATATAACACGACAAAAGCCACTGCAAGATTTGTTGAATTGCGAGCAGTGTAAAATGATCTTTGTCCTACTAGGAACTTGGGACAGCATAGTTGTGAATATTGATCCTCAACACAAGATGTAGGTTTTATTTGTTTTTCTACGGAATTGCCATTTAAGGGGAGTGTGTACAGTATCAAAATCCTGAGACGTTTGTAAATCAGCTACAGGGGCTTTGGAAAGTATGGACACACACAATGAAAAGCTAAATAATGTGGTGAACATGCTAGAAACCCCTAAACACTGTAGTAATTACTGCAGTAAACACATTAGAAACCCTTAAATACACGGTAGTAAATAATGTAGCAAATACACTAGAAACCATTAAAAACACTGTAGCATATACTGTAGAAAACACACAAGAAACTCTTAAAACTAGGTAGTAAATACTATAGAAACACTGTAGTCAGTGCCCAGGGTAGGTATAGCCATCCATTATAGAATGAACAAAACAAGGAGCCCCAAGTTTATATTCCTGATATACCCTAGTGCACTACTTTTACCACAGCCCAGTGGGGCCCTGATTTCCTATTTATTGAACTGTGCTTGCAGTACTACTTAGGGAATAGAAGCCCATTTGGGAGGTTACCAATGCAGCATAGTTTCGGACATGGGAGAAACGGGAGGAATAGTGAACAGAACGTTGCCAGCAGCAGAATCTAGAACTGGCTGTACTAACCAGGATGTCAACAACACTTCACTTCAGACTCTCAGCCTGTTCTGTCAAGCACTGTGTTCTGCATACAAGAGAGAGAGACATTTTTTGCATGTCAATAGCTCCTTTCAATTGAAAGCAAGAAAATATGAGAAGGGGGAGGGAGAAAATGACAGTGAGGGAGAAAGATGAGCAACAGTGGCAGACAAACAACGGCACTGGAAGGAAAATGTACGTACTATCAACTGAAAAGTTATGATAGAAACTCTTTCAATATCTTATGATGTTTCATTTGTAGATGTTCCACAGAGATTTTTTATGATTTAATCTGGTAGTTTCAAAAGTGGTGCGTTTGAGGCAAAATATGTCCCCGATCTTCTGTCTACTACACCATTCAATTGTGAATGGCCAACAAAAAAAGATTTTTGCCTCACATTAGTCGTGTTATTATTTATTTTCTAAAATATGTTATGAATTTGATACTTGAGCACATCTTCAAGAATTTTTGTTTCACAGACAATTTGACCGTTATATGCAGTCTTTATGAATTTAAAGTACACAAAGGGATTCTCAGCAATCAAGCTGATGCATTTCTTTCCTGCAATGGAACCACAGGATTTTTCATTCGAAAGACCTACACGTCTCTTCTTAACTGTTTAACCAAAACAAGAACCTCAGTTACAGAAGTAGTTTATTTCTGGTAATGTATTAACAAGACAACTTGTGTATGTCACCTATAAGAAATGAGGTACGATATAAACAGGTGAAAATCTAAATTGACAACCGTCATCTTTCGACGTACAACCTTCCTTTCAGACACCCTCCCACTGATCACTGCCGTGGGGACACCGGGTGTGGCAGAGTTCAAAGGACGCTTCCTCTTATTGACATAATTACCTTAAATACCTGACACAAAGGCTTGCTTCATGAAGTTGTAAACATACAGCCTTTATGGAAATATCAATCTGGCTGTTAGCATGTTTTCTCAGAAATAGGTCCCTTTGATCAACTTTGCGCACTGCAGCGGCAAGTGAGACTCAGCTGATCCGCTAGTTAGTTGCTAACTAAGCAACAGCAGCTAGTTTGTTTCTAACACAGCAACAGCAGCTAGGTATTTGCTAACTCAGCAACATCAGCTAGTGTGTTACTAACTCAGCAACAGCAGCTAGTTATTTGCTAACTCAGCAACATCAGCTAGTTAGTTGCTAGCTCATAAACAGCAGCTAGTTAGTTGCTAACCCTTCTACAGCAGCTAGTTAGCCACTGGTAAGCAGCTAGTTAGCCACTGGTAAGCAGCTAGTTAGCCACTGGTAAGCAGCTAGTTAGCCACTGGTAAGCAGCTAGTTAGCCACAGGTAAGCAGCATCTGTAACATAATTCCCTTTCGATCAATGAAACATTTAATGGGCTGGGTCAGTATGTGAGCCATTGGTCTAAAAAAATCCATTATATATGGAACCTTGTTTCCATTTGGGTCTCTGTGTGTCAAAACTAACATGTTAAATAAAATGATTTTACGCGTCCCAAAAAAACGATTTGCGTTTTGTGTGTGTAGAATTTGCGTTAGCTCTTGTTTCTTAAAAAAACAAACGCACACAACAAATAAGCTGTTATGCGTGTACACTAAAACTATTGTAGAATGTTGTGTGCATTGCATTTGAAATAGCTCATGTTTCTTTAAGCTTAGTTCAATGACGACAACCTGTAGTGATAAGTAGATAGATAATGAACTAAAATAGCCCGAATGAACAATGCCTCAGCTAATAAATACAGACAGGGTGAAGTGCCGCATCCACCTATCGCCGAGCTTAGACAGTACGAATCGTTCCTATTTCAAATTTAAATAGCAAAGTAGGAATTATATTTTAATATTATATATATATATATATATATCAGCTTCATCCTGTCAACTACTGTGAATGGGCTGTTGTTTTTTAACCACATCTCACCTCTCCTCCTGAGCTACACACTCACAGTCCCTCCTCCTGACTCACACTACCCTCTTACTTACTCTGCTCTCCACATTTCAGACCCACTCGGTTACCACCGTAGAAACACAGCCTTGTGCCAGTCCAGCCACTAGAACCTGGTGGTGCATTCCTACTGTCTCAGCTCTTGTTAAGACTTCGCACCCAGACTTTTAACCTTACCGTGTTGGGTTGAATTTGTGCATGTAAAGTCACTATTATATGAGAGCAAGTAGATTTGACCGGGCACATATCTGCACGTGCAAAAGTACACAATTTTCAGGGTCCCGTGGCTCAACAGCGCCACTTTTACCAGAAGAGGCCAAAAATCCTTGAACGGATCTTTAACAGTACAACAACAAGTAAACACTTGCAGCGTGTGAGCTGTTAGCAACCGCTAAACTGTTACCAACAGCTTGCCATCAGTGGTCTGTGTGCGCTAGCCGAGCTCCTCTGTAATTCTTTGTAATGCCAAACATGGCTGGCAATCACACGACACAGACCTGGCTAAGTAACGGGTGATGTTCCCCATGAACCACAGACAGCCTCGTGGGATTTGGATTGGCTATGTTCAAGGGTTGCTAGTGTTGACTGACAGGTCCACTCTGCAGGACCAGAGGCTTTCTAAATATAGCAGACGGACCAGAAGAGGGAGCCTGACCAATGGGCTGCCTAGCTCAGCCTCAGCTCTGACACGAATGGTCGGACCAGAAGAGGGAGCCTGAGCAATGGGCTGCATAGCTCAGCCTCAGCTCTGGGACAAATGGCCGGACCAGAAGAGGGAGCCTGACCAATGAGCTGCCTAGCTCAGCCTCTGCTCTGACACAAATGGCCGGACCAGAAATGGGAGCCTGACCAATGGGCTGCCTAGCTCAGCCTCATCTGAAACACAAGGGGCCGCCAAGAGACTCTCCATCCCTGACCGGCGAGGGGGGGGCTGTGGATGCAGGATTCGGCTTGTCTGCTATTATTGGCTCATCGTGGTTAAAGTAATGGTTACCTGGTCACTGAAGAGGAAGGAGCTCTCAGGCAGATGGGGGGGGTTAATAAGAGCAGAAATGGGAAAGGGGGAAACGATAGGGGGAAAAGAGAGATAGAACGAGATGGAGGGATGAGGGGTCCTGTTATATAACTGACTCTTCAGTGACTCACCATCGTCATCAGCATAATTATGTGAGGGATCAACTGGGAGACAGAGGGGCGCTCCGAACCCCCCCCCTTTCACTTCCACTTCCGCCACCTCTCCCTCTACTCTTCATCCCTGCATGAAGGCATGAGTGTACTTGTGCATTTTATAACTTCTCTCTCTCCACGCGTAATTGCAGGGTGCAGCAGAGAAGGTTCAATTAAATCAAACTCATTATCTCCTCAGGGTGGGTCAGCTGGCAACAGTTACTGGGTAGAAATGCGCTGGTTTGAAGTTACATTTCTGCAGAGGCGTTTCTGTGTTGACTCAGCTGGCATAGAGCTGGATACCAAGTCAACCTGCTTTGAAACGGCTATGACTATACACAATGCTGTTTACTGTATCACTCGGGTTAAGGGGTTAGGGTGCAGTGTTTCCATTCAGGGAAAAACATGGCTTTTTAACAAAGCTGCATATCTAATACTGCGTTTGAAGTTCTTTTTTGGCTTATGTGTCTATGCTTCTAGAATTTCTTCACAAACACACATATGCTACCTTCACCTGGGAAGCGTTGTTGAGAATACTACCGGTCTATCTGCAGTTACTTGTATGTCCCAGGCATAAACACAACAGGCCTCCGTTCCAAAGGCTCTGGTTGTAATTTGGGCTTCTCAGCAGTTCCCCATCCCATCTCTCTCCCTTTCCATCTATATCTTCCTCCCTGGGAAAAGAACCAGCAACAGATGATGGCCCGGCACCGCCTCTGGTTCCTTCCTAGAAAAGAATGGTTCCCCACCTCCTGGTTCCTTCCTAGAGCACACAGTATGTACAGAAAGGAATGGTTCCGCACCTCCTGGTTCCTTCCTAGAGCATACAGTATGTACAGAAAGGAATGGTTCCCCACCTCCTGGTTCCTTCCTAGAGCATACAGTATGTACAGAAAGGAATGGTTCCCCACCTCCTGGTTCCTTCCTAGAGCACACCGTATGTACAGAAAGGAATGGTTCCCCTCCCTGTTCCCCTCCCCTGGTTAATTCCCGAAGCATTCAGTAAGAACGATTCCCATCCCGGTATCCTGGAATTTCTTCCCCACACTTTCTTCAAACATACAGAGCAGGATCCAAAATGCTGTTTCTCACCTATTAGGCACACTACTTTTAAACATGCTATTTAGGCAATACGTTTGTGAATGCAGCCCTGTACTAACCACTGACTCACATTTTTCAAAGCAGCCAGAGTTAAGTAGCGATTCGTAGGTGGACGTCAAAAAAAGTATGGCCAAGTCCGCACTCCGGTCAACAATACCAGCTGGATGACTCCAAAGCACGCGAGAGGAAAACCAACTTGAAAGCGGACGGAGAGGCGGTATTCCCGCTCGCCCAAACCCACACACTTAAACCCCCCGGGTACTCACGTGCTGCACCGGCCGCCTGGCCCCGCCCCCCGTGCTCCTCTTGGCGCGCTGCGAGGTCGTGGCCGAGGGGTGGGTGGAGCCGAGGGACGCTCGGGGTGCGGGTGGATGCTTCGGCGGGCCGCGGTGGTTTTGGCGCCCCTGCTGGCCGCTCGCGGCGTCACAAGCGCCAGTCGGGAACGAGGCGGCGACCTGAGCGGGAGGCGGGGCCTGGCTTGGTTTGTGCGGCCCGGCACTGTTCCACGGTTGTGCCGGTTTCCTCTGGTACAAGGCACTGCTGAGGCTAGCTGGAGACTTCCCCGGGGTGTTGCCCGGGAGGCTGAAAGCAGCAATATCGGGGTGCTTGGTGGGGCTCTGGGGCTTTCCGTAGTGGGCTGTTCGGTTGGGGCTGGTTAAGTCACCGGGACCGCTAAGCCCGCTCCCGGACTGCGATTCAGCCGAGGAGTTACTCCCCTGTCTGGTCCTCCCCTCCAGGAGCTTGGTGGCGGCTGTGTTAGGCTGGAAGAGAATGAACACGTCTCAGTTGAAGAAGGACGAGAGCCGGGGGGAGGGAACGAACAGAGGGGCGCCACCGCGTTAATTACTCCTACTCCTACATGCTCCCCCCTTTTTGAGAATCAAACCGTTGATCCCAAACCGAGAGGAAATCCTCCTCCCTCACCCCTTCACCTGCCATCCCTGGGACCCCCTCGGATGGTCGTCTCCCGTCTGTGACGCAGCTCTTTTAAAAAGAGGCCCGTAGTCACTAACTCCGGCTCTCTCTCTCTCTCCCTCACCAGCTTTCATGCTGCACTTGTTGGCTTGGCTCTAAGCAGGCAGGAAAACAGTCAGGCAGTCGTGACTGGAGAAAGTGGAGCAGAGTGACGCTGCCAGACAGACAGTGCAGACAGACAGACGAGCGGGCAGTGCAGACAGACAGCACGGGCGGAGAGGCAGACAGGCAGTTCTAATGCTCTGGCTCTCCACAGTGACGTGTTGTTGTGCCACCCAGGCACAGACGCATTAGTGGGTCTTCACGCTTCACAGCCCGACACGAGGAGTGGAGGAGAGGACCTGGGCTCAGCGAGCGAGAGAGAGAGAGGCCGGAGAGAGCGAGGGAGGATGGAAAAGGACAGAAGAGAAAGGTAGACAAGAGGAGAACCCAGGGATGGTAGCGAAAGACTAAAAGGGGAAAATAAAAGTAGACGGGGAAAGACACGGCGGTTATTAGACAGGAAGAGAGGGGGGAAAGCCAGAACACAGCGGAGAGTTAAAAATAGAAAAGAGAGTGGAAGATGGGAAAGGAGGAAAGATAGTGAAAAAGAGAAGTGGGTTCTGCAGCTCTCTTAACACGCCTTTAGAACTACTGCAGGAGAGAATATGGAGCGTTACGGAACGACAGGACGGGTTCTGCTCGGACCGGTTCGTAGTGAAAACACAGGGAGCAGCAAGAACATGGACCGGCTAAACCCCACCGTCAGCAGTGCTACGGCCCTGTGGTCCAAATGCACACCTACAGCGCCAAATAGCAGTAGAACGGTCTCCCAAACACCACCCGTTACCGACGGAGTGCCTATGGGGCCTGGAGGCACTGGTCAAAAGCAATATATAGGGAATAGGGTGCAATTTGGGAGGCACCCATTAGGGAGGGTGACATTCCAGTTCAGGGAGATCATTATGGAATCTAAAAGGAATCAATGCACTGCCCTGACACAGACGCTGTATTTACCACATACCAGCGGAGAATTCTAATTAAAAGAGTAAGAGTCAGTATGCACAGACTGACAGGCAGGCAGAAAGACAGGCAGACGGACAGACAGACAGACACTCACCTCAGTAAACTTGAGCGGGAAGATGCCAACTTTGTCCCCCAGCCTTCCTTCAATCCAGTTTTCATCCACTCGTCCGGTGACCGCGAGGAGGTCTCCCTGCGAGCCCGGATTGGACCGGAGAGGGAACACACAGAGAGAGAAGATAACAAATAAAGAGAGGGAGAGAGAGTGAGTGACATAGAGGGAGTAAAAGAGAAATAGTGACTAAGAGAGAGAGAGGATGGGGGAGAGCCACCGTGTATAGACCAGAACTGAGAGTTCTACGCAGGAGGAACCACTCTCTTCCTCCCTATATCCACCCCTCCCTCCAGCACAATCTGACATCCACTCTCTTTGTATCTCTAGGCCTCTTTCCTGTCCTTTCTTCATCCCCTCCAATCCAACCCTCTGCGTTAAAAAAGGCCTGTGAGAATGTGTTCCTTAATGGAGTGTGTGTGAGATAGAGGGGGTGTGTGTATGTGTGTGTGTATGTGTACAAGGGAGAGAAAGACAGGCAGAGTATGGGTGAGAGAGGGAGTGTGAGAGAGAGAGAGAGAAGCACATAAGACCCTTATATAACTCCTGCCTTTCAAATCCTCCCTCACAATAAGAAACCCTGCATCAGAGGGGCTGTTCCGAGTGAGCAAGAGAGTGGGTTGCAAGGTCTACAAGTTTCAATTTCTCAGAGCCTTTTAGAGCCATGCAGAGTGCAGAGAGCCAATCTGAGACTTGAAATAAGTCGTTTTCAAGTAGGGGTTTCATTTGCTGTGTACTAATACACTAACAGGCTTACATAGGGATGCAAAACACCAGGATGAAATGGCTTAACTACATCAAATCAAAGAAATCCCCACCATCTTATCTAACTAATAAGGAACACCATTTTGGAGATAGAAAATGTAATTTCTTTACCCTTTATATGTTAGACAGGTGCTCATATCCAGGGAATATTACAATTAGTATAATCAAATTCTAAAAAGTAGACAAAGCATGCTTTTTTACTAGCAAATAGTAGTGCTAACACATCTTGAAATTCAGTTAAATTCAATCAGGTTTAGGCTAAAGAAAACATACAAGTCAAAAGACTCATACCTTCAGGAAGGTAAGACAGTCCTTGGACTCCCCGAGATCAACATCCATCTCTTTCGAGTCAAAATCGAACAGAGCTCTGCAGATGGCAACCGGCTGAGTCTGGGATTCCTGCTCCATCTGGTATTGGGGTTTATGTTGAGGCTGTCGGGAATGAGATTGAGATTTGGATTGATCTTGAGTCTGACGATTGATGATCTGTGTCCTGTTACCGGTCTTATACTGCAATCCGTGTCAAATAAATATATCTGATGATATGCTATGATTACTGTAGATTTTCCCTGTCAAATATTTCATCTTTATTTATAAAGTGTTAACTGCAGTTCAACACAACAAAACAAAGACGTTCACGTGGAAAGCTTAGCACATTGCACAGGGGTTTCAAACTCACACAGCAAAGTGGCCAAGAAACGTTTTCCCCTTGATGCCAATGAGTATAAGATAATTATCCCATCTCATCTTGTTGCAATGTAGTTGTAAATTGACTATGGCAACATGCGGTGGATTGGAAAGGAGGACCGGAGAGCATGCTCAAGTAAGAAAGTGGTTGATAAAGTCCAACCGTGTTAATGACTTTAATGAGGTGATAAGGGTTTAGTTATCGGATATAATTATCTGCTCAGCAGGTCGGCCATTGGCATCATAGCTAATTAAGCAAGGTGAGCCTATAATAACAGTTGCCCATTTCAGACTCATGTCTTCTGCAAAAGTACAGCTCCACGGGGTTAATGCTCCTGTGTGTACACTAGCAATAGTTGATGAAACAGTGCGTTTGCTAGTTATATTTGACGCTACTGTATGTTTGCTTGTTATAGTTGACGCTACTGTACGTTTGCTAGTTATAGTTGACGCTACTGTATTTTTGCTAGTTATAGTTGACGCTACTGTACGTTTGCTAGTTATAGTTGACGCTACTGTACGTTTGCTAGTTATACTTGACGCTAGTGTACGTTTGCTAGTTATAGTTGACGCTACTGTATGTTTGCTAGTTATAGTTGACGCTACTGTATGTTTGCTAGACATATTTGATGTAACAGTTTGTTTGCTAGTTATAGTTGACGCTACTGTACGTTTGCTAGACATATTTGATGTAACTGTGTGTCGGGTGTATTATAGAGTGCCGACAAAACTGGGTTTTGCTGCAGGCCCACAGAACTGGAGTTGATCATAGCTTGGACCCTAGAGAGGTATGGCTAATTAATGGCATTCATGTGAATTCGTTTAAATAATATGTAGAAGGTACTAAATTAAATGGTTATTGAATAGCCCTGTTGGACTCGTTATGTTAAAATGACAATTTCAAATGAATTGCCAGGTATCTTGTACAGCATTCCTGTGACCGTTGGATTAATACTATATACCTTGTAAAGGTCTAACTGTGTGTAAGTGTTGTTGTTTAATTTGTTCATGTGTATATGTATCTTATCTAACTTAAAACATCTTCAGTTACTTCAAAATAAGTTATGATATTAAAAGAATAATATAAAGACACATGTCGAGTGTAAAAAGTTTGGAGCGAAAAGTGTCCAATATTACCTCAACTTTATTTTAAAGCCTTCTTTTGTCTTATTGCCAAGACAATTACTTTGTTCTGCCTCAGGAAAACGCCCCAAAAACTTCAGACTATCTTTTCCCAAGCAACCACCCAACAAACACCAGACTCCAACAGCCATGTCATTCCAGTTACACCCCTTTGCATCATAATTGAAATCCCTTCCCATGTGGCCCCTCAGCTCTAGAACAATGAACACACGCATGACCATAGCACATTTACAATGAACACACATGAACATAGCATATTTACAATGAACACACACATGACCATAGCACATTTACAATGAACTCACACATACATTCTATATAAATGAGTAGATAATAATAATAATACATTGAATTTATATAGCGCTTTTCTTAATGTCAGCAGAAATTGTATTTATGCTGGTAGTCTGTGCAGGAGAGACATAAATAGTGTGAAATGCATGAATCCACAGACTTCAAAGAGGGCTAACCTTCTTTCTGATACAGAAAGCATTGATGTGTGCTGAAACTATCACTTGTAATAAAGATGTGTTATACTGTGATGAACTCGATTAAGAGGTTTTAAAACAGAAGTAGACACATTCATATAAACAATATGGCCATAATCAACAACCCACATGAGAGCAAAATGAACAATTTGCCTTATGCTGGCAAATGTTAGGCATGACCGGTTTCCTTTAAGACAATTTTCATATGCAATTTTCTGAAAAGTGTATCTACATGTTCTTTCCCCTTCAATGTAAACAAGTTAAATATTATGTCACTCGGACTCCCTTGCTGTCTAACAAACACAACTGAACACTACTGACTGTCAGTAAACCATAGCATGCAAGCCAGTTGAAGCTACTCCTCTCCCCTCCAGAAAACACGAGCATTACTGAACATTTAAACTCCAAAACATTGAATAAATATGGTAATAGCGTTTTTTGTTTTTCGGGGAGGAGGGGAGGGGACCTGGTGAAACAAAACCCTGCTCTGCTTTTGTAATAGATGTATCCTAACGACAGCCTTGTTTAATTAGGTAATGGGTTGTGTGTAAAAACTACATTTCCATGAAAGTGAGTCACACCACAGATTGGTAGGCAGCCCTGGGAAGCCAAGACTCCCAGTGTTCGGCAGACACCCTGGTTCCCCAGATAGGGATTCACTTCCTTATATCAGACCGAATATAATGAAGTAAATGTAATTATGGGGTTAGAGGACATTTTATATTTTATCTATACTCCCAGATATCTCTATCCAGGGATCATGTTCAATATGAGCTCCATCCAGAAAAACCAACCACAAATTAACAGGCACCTTCAGAAGATGTTGAAAAAGAACATACAACAAATGTCTAAGGCAAGACAAGGCATTTTTCCCCCCAGGGATCAGGGCCCCACTGCATCAGACCCAGCCCCACAGACGACTCACCTCATTCTGCCCAGGCTGCCTCTCCCTGCTCTGGGTAGACTGGCGTAAACTCAGGTGCTGGATCTCCCTGGGCAGTTCATTCTCCCCCACAGAAGGCACCATGTATCGAGAATACTTTCTGTCCCCGCTTCTCTCCTGGTGTCCATCTTTCCCTGGGCCCATTGATCCCTCACTGAGCCGAACAAGAAGGAGGTCAGGAGGCAGCTCCTCCACTGAGAAAGGGGTACGACACCCCGGGTAATGTGTCAGACTCTGGCCCTCAGACTCGTGCCACAGGCAAGGCTTACAGAAGGTGTGCTGGCACGGCAGGACCTTTGCTGAAACATCCAGTGGCTCTAAACACTGGGGACCTTGTAGCAAGTCCCCCAAAGCCAGCTGCTCCATCTTCAAATAAGTGCAGGGGTCTGCTTCTGTGATGTCACTTCCCCAATGATCTAGATCGAATTTCAGCATTCTAGCAGTAAGACACTATGTGTGTGTGTGTGTGTGCATATAGAGAGAGAGAGTAGAGAGAAAGAAGAGAGAGAAAGATAGACAGTATTATATATTGTCATTGCATGTAGATGGCTATAGCTGATAATAGCGTAAACATCGGATTCTCTCAGCTCCCGCAGTGAGTGTCATGTCATGTGCCGCTGCTTCTACAATACAGGTAACCGGAAGTAATCTGCCAGGTAATAGTGCGCTCGTTGAAAAAACTGATACAAACATTTTAATTAGCGAGGTAGGTTAGCCTACTATTCTTTGATCATAGAAAAATTTTTATTTGATTAGGCTAAAGGTCTAAATACTAGTAGACCGTGCGCACGCTTGAACTGTCCCTTGCGCATTGGTTGACAGAACGGTACGATAGAAATCCACACACTTGTTAAATGTCCTTGTCGCATACAGACACGCATTTGAATTAAACGTTTAAATTGAACTCACTTATTTGTCCACAGTATCAACACATATATCTTACCTATTTATAGAAAAACTCCTCTAAAGTCAAACAGTTTAACAAAGTTTCCAAGCCCATACTAAACAAGTTCTGAAAGTACGCTTGACAGAATGCGACTCACTCGGCTCATTTTACAGCATCTATTTCATACACATAGAGGGCGCTGTACTGCAGCCATTGAGTGGCCATCTTGGTACTCCTGTACGTTGTAAATACGCCTTTTTTAAAAGAACTGTCAAACCATAGCAATTTATATAAAAATGTATTGTAGTGTCTAGTTTATCATATATCAAATATACATCTATTGTGTCATTAGGTTCCTCCGGTAGGAGGAAACCTATTGTAATTGTTAGTTTTATTATTATTATTATTATTATTATTATTATTATTATTCTTCTTCTACTTGAGCCCTTATATCTCAGCAACCCCTTGGTAACTTTTCCCCAAACTTTGCACACAGGTGTGGTATTGCTCCCGGCAGCTGCACACCACGAATGGGACAGATTCACCCCATGGTGGCGCTATAGGAAACGTTCTAAAAAGTTTTTTTCAAACGGCCTCAGTTTCCACAATTTTTGTCCAATTCTGCTGAAACTTTCTACAGCTTCCTCATTTCTCATAAGGAACAAAAAAGCCTCTCA
>JACXGK010005424.1:14760-33244 GCA_016801125.1 Novumbra hubbsi | reverse complement strand
GTGTACTATATAGGGAATAGTGTGATGGGGTCTGGTCATGAGTAGTGTACTATATAGGGAATAGTGTGATGGGGTCTGGTCATGAGTAGTGTACTATATAGGGAATAGTGTGATGGGGTCTGGTCATGAGTAGTGTACTATATAGGGAATAGTGTGATGGGGTCTGGTCATGAGTAGTGTACTATATAGGGAATAGTGTCATGGGGTCTAATCATGAGTAGTGTACTATATAGGTTTTTATACAGATTTTCTTACCCCCTCTCTCGCTGTCTTTCGTCCTTTACTCTTTAATCTTTAAACTTTAATCTCTAAACATCTCTCTCTTTCTCTACCTTTCTATCTGCCCATCAGTCCATCACTCATTTTTGTCTGGTGGGATAAAGGTTCCTTTCGTGCCGAATTACTGACGTTCCACAGTGATTAAAAACAGTGATCTGAGCGCACTGAGCCAGAGAGTGAGTGTGTGATTGCTTCTTTAACGACGGCCATGTGTCTGTGCCTCAATCGTCATGGTTGGAAAGGCTTTCTGACGTGCATTGCAGCACTTCTGTGATGAGGATCCACAGGAAGCACCATTCATCTGAGCTTTCTATACCGTCACCACGGGGGGATGATCATTGCCAGAAAGCCCTTCAAAAATAAAGAGTTTTTAAATGAATGCTTGATTCAAGCAAAAAAAACATTTGCTAATGTGGTGAGACATATTTTCTTGCTTTTGAAAATAAGCACCTTCGAATAAGACAATATTATTTTTTTTGCCTGAAAACACGATTATGAGGCTTGATTGCGTTAGCATTTTTTTATTTGCTTAATTCAAGCATTTAGCATTTTAGGGTTAGGGTTAGGGCTGTGGGGTAGGGTTGGGGTTAGGGCTGTGTGGTAGGGTTAGGGCTGTGTGTTGTAGCAGCTTGTTTTTCAGGTGGCTTCGCGTGTGAACCCCATCGGCATGGCCTGGGGGGGAGGAGCTTCAGAGGGTGTGTGCTGCAGATAATGTGCTGTTGTCTTTCCAGAAATAGAGTTCTCCCTCCCTCTCTCCCCTATTTTATGAACAGAGCTGAGGGTGGGTCCAGGTGTGGGCCAAAGAGGTTAGCCACACGGTGATGTGGTCTCCCAAACACACACACACACACACACACACACAATTTTCCTGTTCTTTTCCTCTTTTTCCATTTTCTTATGTGTTCTGCCATCCTTCCACCCTGTCACCCTTCCATCCTGTCATCCTGTCACCCTTCCACCCTGTCACCCTTCCACCCTGTCACCCTGCCATCCTTCCAACCCAACCTGCCATCCTTCCATCCTGTCACCCTTCCATCCTTCCACCCTGTCACCCTGCCATCCTTCCATCCTGTCACCCATCAGAACGTCATCCCACCGCTCTGCGGTTAGACAGAAAATGTGTCCCACATAGGACCATATTCCCTACGTAGTGCATTACTTCTTATGGAACCTGGCTTGAAGTAGTGCACTATCCAGGGAATGTAATTTGTACTGCAGACGTGATGCATCGCTTAAAGACGGTTATGACGATTTGTAGGGGACTGCGAAGTGTCTCGGAGGCATAACCTTCTTTCTAAAACAGCAGTCTCCATGGTAACATGGAAATCATGTGTTGAGGAGGAGGGGTGTGGGTGACGGGGGACTGCACTTATTTGAACCCCGTTTTCATCACAACCTACAACCAAACTCCCAGACGTGCGGCACAGAGAATTTATAGAATGGACAAAAACACACACGTGTTTCTGTCCTGTTAAGGGGCACATTCATTTTCCATCTTTCGGGTTATTTTATTCGAGTGCCTCGTTCGTGTACTCGATTATTTCTACTGTCATATTGTCGTGAGAAAACGGCCAAGTTGGCATTTAGTTGAATGGTCCATAACGTGTATCTCATGACAAATACAACTAGAGACTGGAACTTGACGTTATGTTTTCCTGTAGCTGTTTGGGGCTGAATAGATTCCGGAATAAACTGTTTTAAATGATCTCCCATCAAGAGTTGGTCACCAGGAACATTACATCCAGGTAACCCCTGGGACTTTGATCTAAGGTGGGTCTTACAGGTTTCTCTCTCTTAGGCAGATTCTTTCATTATAAGCAGGTTGCAAGATGCTGTTCCCAGTGAACACAGTGAACACGTACTGGTGCAGCATGGGTTAGAATCTGGCCCATTGGTCTTTCAGGAAAAACCCCTCTGGCTTTTTAACTAAGGCTATTCACGACACATGAATGCCAGACACTTCTATCTATCTTGTCATTGGGGCAGGCACATTTCTGGCCTTGTGTGTCAACATTGGTTTTATTGGACAGTATGTGGTCTTGAAAACCAGACTTTGGTTTTGGGGGGCCGATTTTGTCCCCCTCTGTGGGGCAGCTACATGGACAGTCGTAGTTGATCTCTGGTAACCCAGTTTGAATTAAGTAGCCCAATTTTGGAGGAGGAGTTTGACAATCTGACTGCAGAGTTTGGTACCCCAGTCTGGGTGGAAACCACCACTCATTAGTCAGGCTTTGGCGTAGTATGTGCTGTCACCATGGCAACTAGAGCAGAAGTAAAAAAAAAAAGCCCTGTTTTGGGAAGCTCCTCCAGGGTCACTGTACAAAATCCCAATATTATCCAGTGTTCTAGGATGAGGGAGTAAACATGTTCGAGGATGAGGGAGCAAACCTTTTCGAGGTTGAGGATTGAGGCCATGTGTTCTAGTATGATGGAGGCCATCGTGGAACCATAACAGGAGTTTCCAGTAGTGCCTCTGATAGAAACCTCAGAACCACCTCTAACTCTTTAGCTCCATTCCTGTACTTGTGTCCACAGCATGTGTCCCACGCTGCACTGCTTCTGCAGATCTGCCGCGAGTTAAAAACACATAAATAACGTTTTCTTTTTTGATCTTATCTTCTCATCTCTTGCCTCCCAGACATGGACAGCTTGCAGACAGGTAACTGTTGGAGAGATACTCCAGTTACATTTCAGTCATTTATCGAAAGCAACTTACGCAACATGCGCTGGGGAATTGAACCTGCAACCCTGGCCTTGCAAGCAATGCTTTACAGAGCTGAGCTGGTCATTGATCATGCGTAGCTATGTAACTATAACCTTAGGCATGCAATACATTGTTATTAGGCACAGGATGCTATATATATATTTATATATATATATATACACACACACACATATATATTTATTTATTTAAATACGTTTTTTTATAGGTGTAAGAATGTTACCTTATAACTCATGTATAATATAGTCTCTCATAGAATCTGCATAATGACTAGTATTCCAATGAGGTAATGTCCTGTTTACTCAGCAGGTTGAGCATGGTGCGTAGAGCTCCAGGGTTGTGGGTTTGACTCCCACGGCCGGTACTAACATGTAGAGCGTCTGCTGAATGCTGTCAAGGTGAAATATAAGGAATACCTGTTAGTGGTTTTAACGGTGGTAAGGGATTATTAGAGGAAGTGGAACCTTTTGCTTATGATAAATAATCAGGTGGGGGGGGGGTGTTGTCAACGTGAAGAGCTGATATCTCGAAGCCTGTTGAAGCACACGCACGCATACACACACACTTGCCGTAACACACTCCGACTACATAAGTCTGTCCATCTTAGTGAAAGTAAGCAACAAGGCCCGGGGGCCCCCCCCCCGGGCCTTGTTGCTTACTTATACCAAGTCTGAATGAGTACAGATGGCATCGTGTACATGACAGCACCTTTCATTCTGCATCTCAAATCACAATGACTTGAGGTTCCCTCGCCGTGAGTCACATAGTGTCAACAGAACGTTCAAATCCTGTCAGCTGAGAGGAGGTGCCCTGTTTGCCGAGTGTTGAAATCGGAGGATTTTGGGATGCCAGTATGCCAGAACTTGTGTGTTGCCCTTAGCCCCACTGAGTCTCACTACACACCGGGCCGTAATTCAGCGCTCCAGATTTCACAATGATGTGCTAATCAACCCGTTGTTTTTGCGGGGGGGGGGGGGGGGGGGGTTCTCTTTCTCGCTGACACGTTTGCTCTTCTGTCCGGGTAGAGATGAACATAGGAACGTTCCTTTCCTCTAATATTTGCTTTTCTTTACTTTAATCCAGTCAGTCGTTACCTGGATCTTCCTCCTAAGCCGTCACTCTCCCTTTTGTTACTTCCAAATCCATGGCTCTTTACTTCTGGATTGGCCTCCCCTGAGGCAATTAGTTTGTCAACGGCTCCGTTCCAACTTTGCCTGATGCGATTAAAGGGTCACGCGCTCGTTAGTGCTTACTTCGTCTGAATCCAAATGGCGTTGTGGAGATGTTTCACCGAGTCAGATCACATCCCCCCCGTGTGTCCCTGGATACTGCAGCCAGCCGTTGCCTCGTCCTCCAGGTGCTCCTGATCCAAACGAGGCTGAATGGACACGGACGCGTTCAGAAGAACCGACCCGTTTGTGTGAGAGAGGCCGCGTCGTTTTCCGCAGATGGAGCCTAGTGATTGCGCTCATTCACGGATCACAGTTTCCCTGAATCAATAATTGGCCCTTGTGTTCAAGCCTCTGTTAGATCTGCGCTTGCTCGTCTGTACGAATGCCCCCGGCTGCGTGCCAACTCGCACCCTATACCCCACGGGCCCATGTAAAATAAAAGTGCACTACAGCGTCGGCAAGGTGCTATTTGGGACAGACACACACACACCCCCGCTGATATTAATTATGTACCATTCACCATTCATATGTGAATGCGGGGCTTGGGAGAGACTGCCATGCTGGCTCTCAGTGAGCCCACTGTTCTGTACCTAACGGCAACAGTGAGGCCTTTATGAGCGTGCCCAGTTGGGACTATTCCCTCCTCCGTTAGGGCACACTGACGGAGTCCGTCTGCACTTTGGTGGCCTGCTGTCCGTCAAACAGGACAGAGATAAATTTGGGGTCCTTGAAATGTCAAAACGGGGGGCAGGGAGAGCGAGAGATCGTGTGGCAGAGGGTGACCCCGTTTTCCGAGGCACACAGGCAGAAAAACGGAAGCAGCGAGAAAATAGTCTGTTTACATCTCCCCCAGCCAGGACCTGTTGTCCTGATCCAGCCTCTAAATGGGCGCTTTGTCCCGGTCCAGTCCCTGATGAGAACCTATGCTCTGGTTCAGCCCCTGATGGGACCCCTAGTCTTGATCCAGAACCTTGATGAGAACCTTGATGAGATCCTTGGGCCTGGTCCACCACAGCTTTTTTGGCTGTTCCTCAATAACGTATTTTGGCCCCACTTTCTGTTTCTAGATAGATTTCATAGAAGGGTCTACATGGAACCAAATATGGCTAATATATGAAACCAAAAATGGTTCTCCTACAGAAGAACCTTGTTTCTTAGGTTGTAGCCCTGGGATCCATCCTGCTTGCTGGGGAGGCTGGGCCGAGGCTCTGTGGGGGAACGTGGGCCCTGCTGTTCCCCCCAGCTGCCCGTCCCGCTGCAATGCCTCCCTGCCCAGGATGTCCCCTAAATGACACCACATTCCGTGTTCAGTGCAGTACTTTAGACCAGGATCCGTATAGCTCTGGTTAAAAGAAGTGCACTGAGCAGGGAATAGGGTGTCGGTTGGGAACACAGGTTACCTTACTCCGAGGCTGCTGGAAAGGTGGTGGCATTATTTACCGGTGGTGTGGCCCAGGAGCTGGTTGCACGGAACCTGGCATTGAACCCGAGCCTGACAGACAGCCAGGGGGAAGACATAAAATACCCCCCACAGAGTTACTGTCACCATATCTCCTGACAATTACCGCTTTGGCCTTCCACTCCGCTTGAATGCTGTAATTTTAACAATTATGCAAAACATTTCAGTGCACTTCTTATTGTTGAGCTTAGAGTTTTATTATTCATAGATGAATGTATTTCCCTCTGGTGGATGGGGGAATTGCTCCGCATGTTTAGAATAACCACACAGTGTCCTGTGCTGCTTTTACCGGCGGTGTGATTATCATATTATAATATGGGGCGGTGTGATTATCATATTATAAGATGGGCTGTTTGATTATCATATTATAAGATGGGCTGTGTGGTTATCATATTATAAGATGGGCTGTGTGATAATCATATTATGAGATGGGCTGTGTGGTTATCATATTATAAGATGGGCTGTTTGATTATCATATTATAAGATGGGGCGGTGTGATTATCATATTATAAGATGGGCTGTGTGGTTATCATATTATAAGATGGCCTGTTTGATTATCATATTATAAGATGGGGCGGTGTGATTATCATATTATAAGAGGGGCGGTGTGATTATCATATTATAAGATGGGGCGGTGTGATTATCATATTATAAGATGGGCTGTTTGATTATCATATTATAAGATGGGCTGTTTTATTATCATATTATAAGATGGGCTGTGTGATTATCATATTTGGCTGTGTGATAATCATATTATAAGATGGGGCTGTGTGATTATCATATTATAAGATGGGCTGTGTGATTATCATATTTGGCTGTGTGATAATCATATTATAATATGGGGCTGTGTGATTATCATATTATAAGATGGGGCTGTGTGATTATTATAATATGATAACATAGTGCGTCTTTAATAAAGACAGTGTGTTTATGGTCACATTTGGAGGTCTTGTGTCTCCCCTAATTCCTGTCCAGGTGTTCCATGTGTCTGCCCTACCTTCACAGTTTGCTCTCTACACCAGTGTTTCTCAACCCTGTCCCGGGCACCCCTGGCCCTGCATGTTTTAGATCTCCCCCTGCCCTAACATACCCGATGTAGCTCATGAAGGAGACCATAATGAGCTGGTCATTTGAATCAGGTGTGACAGAGCAGGGAGAGATCTAAACCATGCAGGGCTGGGGGGCGCCCAGAACAGGGTTGAGAAACACTGCTCTACACTGTGCCCTGTTTGCAGAGGCTTCAAACCTGTTGGTTCCCAGTTCAGACCTAAACAACCAGGTGAGGGTAGAACCAAACCAGTTAGTGACCTGATTAATCAATCAAGCTGAGAGAGAAAACCTGCTGACACTCTGTCCTATGTGGAACCGGGTTGACATCTCTGGTATAAAGTTTGGTCTTGTCTTCGGTTCTTCATTATGATCCATGTTACCTGAATCCGGTTCACGTTTTCTGTATGTCTGTGTTGGTTTTTTGGCTCAAGTGGTTTAATTTCTATGTTTGGTTCCATTGTTATTTGTCTTCATTGTTTTCACCTGCACCTATATATGTCCACTCTTGTGGCCAGTGTGTGAAAGGGGCCCGTTGTTTGTTTGTGCTTGTCACGCTGGCCTAGCCAACAGTATGTGATTTGTTAGGTCCTGCTCCGTGTGTGACCGCCTTTTGTTTTTCTCTTAGTCAGTGTTCCAGTCTCCTCACCGGTGTTTTTGCATCACCCTTCCTATCCTGTCTGCCGTAGTTTTGGGTCCTTACCTCTCTAGTTTACTTAGTTCTTGGTGTAATATTTCCAAAAATCCCAAATTCGCTTCCAACGAGCGGACATGGCAACCCCGCTCCAACACACCACGGTTTCCCAGGACGTTTCTTTGCTCCCACACGCATCCGGCCTTAAATACCCAAAACATTAGCTTTTGTAGACTTCGTGTTTCTCAAGTAAAAAGTACATCATAGAATTATCCATTATCTCAATAATAATCTTAATAAAATAATACTTATCCATTATTATGTTATTGTCCATTATCTAAGGCTGCAACTCAGATTATGTCAGACAAAATCGCAGTTTTCCTTCCTCAGTAGGAATCTGGTTACATGCTGCTTCCGTTGCTACGTACGTATCTTAATGCCTGGCTTGCCGCTGCTACATGACTTGCATAAATGTACCGACTACACGTCCGTGGTTGGCCTGATCTCTGGAGGGGATAAGAAGGCAACAGTCCGCTCCTTAACATGAGCAAAACAAAGGAGTCGTGGAGAGCCTCTTAGTCTAACGCACGTAAAAGAACGCATGTCAGCGCCTCTCCCACTCGGGAGGAGGATCAGATTGGGCTTTCTGGCCTGCAACCCTTAGATCATCGTGTGGCTTTACCCCTCCACCGAAGATAGCGTCTTGACAGGCGTCATCGCTGTTTGCGCAATCGCTTTCGCTCTGACTACGTGCACAGACACTCGCAGAAATATACGCGTACATATACTCACGCTTAAACACACACACACACGCTCATTGGCAGGTAACAAGTACACACACATACACGCTGGCTGGATACGCTGTTGTAAGTCATAGTGCCTAGTAACTACTGCTGCCTTTATAAACATAAACCCTGTCACCTTTTGTATTCAGCCAAGGTTATAATGTTCATTATGCTGTTGGTTATATTTTGGATCTTTATCGGTCTTAATACTTATTTTTATTTGCATTGTTGAGAGGAAAAATCCTAGGAGGTAACAGTTCCAAGTCGTTTCGGCGGCTGTTTACGAAGCGTGTGACACATTATGTTACCTTTCCATTGCAATTGCAAAGTCTCAAATGGCACTATATTCCCTGTGTTGACTTACAGTGGGGCACCGCACACTGAGTAGGGTGCTATTTAGGATTCAGGGGAGGTAATATACTTTCTGAATTAAACGGGACTGCTTGACCCGTGTCTTCGCCTCAGTTACAGATCACTTGTATTCACCTTACCCGTCAGACTTTAATCCACATGAAGTGAAACTGCAGGATGGAAGAAAACCCCCGAGGACCAGAGTTAGACCTCATAGCCGCTGTCCACTCAAACAAAGTGTTTGCCTTTGCGAATAATTGATTTTCTTCTCATTTGTGAGGAAATGAGTAGGAAAGTTAAGGCCCCTATTAATGGCCAGAAGAGAAGTTTATTCATTCAAAACAGTGTGATAGATACCTGGGTTGAGACGGACTTCTGACCATGTTTATTTGGTGTTCTTTTTCACAGAGAAGTTCATGAATGTCAACAGGAAGTGTTCATTGTAACCTTCCCCATTATGTTTTCACGTGGGACCAACATCAGGCTGCCTTGTGTTACGGCAGAACATGTTTGTTCTCAGTTCAACAGTTTGTTCAAACAGTCAGTCTGAATGGCAGCACCTTGTATTCTGCCTGGAGGATTTCTGAGGGAAAAACCAACATCTCATCAGCTGAACTGTGTTTGGTTTCACCCATGTCGTTGTTTTGTAGGGTTATTATTAACCTCTCCACGTATATCACATTGTCACCACTGGGCTTCGGTCCTGGTGTGTGGCCTGAATACCAAGACTAAATGCCCTGTTTTCACCTCTGAGGCTGACCGAATGATGGTCGGATGGTCGTGTCCTCGCGAACAAGCAGTGTCGATCGCGCTCCGGTAAGGCCACAAGACCTCGGTCAGGGTATGAAGATGCGGTTCCTCATTGGACTGACTGTCTCACTTCAGCCTTTTGAGCCTGTTTAAGCTGCGGTTCGCCGGGTGACTGTGAAGCAGGCTGGATCCCCGATCGTGTGCATGACTACATTGTCCAAGCATTCAGTCTCGGCTGAACAGGAGCCGGCTCTGTTGGGAAAGCTCCAGCTAGCTCGGCCTCTTCACTGCTGGCAGTTGTTCTGGTCTGTGTTCAACAGTGCAGTCAGTCAGTTGTGGAAATGGGACCCATTGATAGGGGCCATTGATAGGGCCCATTGATGACGATGAATTCATCTTTGGTCTAGATTGTACTATATTATGCAGTCTAGAATGCATAGATCCAAAAAACTGATTATTTAGCTTTCTGAGGAAACCGCAGGCAAAGAACATTATAAAATGTTTGCTCTTTGTTAAAAATAGTTCTGGCTTTCTGTGAAGAGTACATTTTTGGTTATATACAATGCTATTTATATATTTAAGGGAACATGTAATCATCACATTATAACACCAAGTCAATTCAACTATCCTTGGACGCTCGCACAGATTTCTCAGCAGGTAAAGGCGTCCTCATAGACCTCGTAATATATTCTAACTGACCGGCCAAGGTTACGAAGAGTTTGCGGGCAAACATGGCGGTTGACTAATTTTGTAATCCTAAAGTATGACGACCAATGGCAAGTTCATGAACCCTTTAGCCATAACTTACTTCATGGCCAGCGTTTTGTTAACGACTGACTGGGCTTGTTTTGTTGAAAGAAGGCAAACCAGTTTTTTTCATTTTGCCGGCGAGACAACTCACCATTCTGCCTGACCCCCACGCCACCGGCACCATGGTAATAGCCCAAATCACCCAATTTCCTATATACTGCGCTACTTTTGACCAGAGCTCTGTGGGCCCCCAATGAAAGGGAGTGCCCTATTATGCGAGCTGGGTGCAATTTTGGATACGGCCAACGTCTGTTCTCTTCATGCATCTGTTTGTAGTTTCTCTAAAACGTTTTTCCGCCTGGAGGTCTTGCAACTCTGAACTTGAGACGTTTATTGTGTCTGGTAGTTGGCGGTAACATCTGACTGACCGCTGTGTCGTTGAGGTACTGATCGTTGTGTTGTTGTGGTACTGACCGCTGTGTCGTTGAGGTACTGATCGTTGTGTTGTTGTGGTACTGACCGCTGTGTCGTTGAGGTACTGATCGTTGTGTTGTTGTGGTACTGACCGCTGTGTCGTTGAGGTACTGATCGTTGTGTTGTTGTGGAACTGACCACTGTGTCGTTGTGGTACTGACCACTGTGTCGTTGTGGTACTGACCAGTAGGTCTCCCGAACAAATACAATAGTCTCTTTCCTATTTCGTGTCATCTCTCTTCGCTCTTAAATCTTGGGTACAACCTTTCAGAGAGTTTGCCACAAATCTCAAACTTATGACCACTCCTAGCAAAGAACGATTTGGTGATGAAGAGAACTTGAGATGAGATCTCGCTCAGCACTCTAATGTAAGGTGTTTTCTCTATTTAAAACATTGTGCATGACCTATTGGTTAGCTGTGAGTACAACCCCCCCAGAGGCAGCAGCATATAGCCCCAACGCAGTGAGAAAGCTCCTGCTGTGGTCAATTACATCCACTCTCCTTCACATTGCTTTTGGCCCCGTCGCTGGTGCCTCTAACACGTAGCATGTGAAAGAGATCCAGCCCCAAAACAGATTTACTTTGGATTTTACTCTTTGGGCATTTTGTCTACTCGAGATGCATTGAGATAACAATTCAAAGCTATATTATCTCTATTAGACTTGTCATGTGACTTAGGCTATTTCATATTTTCATTGGGCTTTTTTTTTTTTTGGCCTACTTGACGAACAACAAGCTCTACAAATCCACCTACTACTCTGCTCTTTCTATCAGTAACACTTGTATGGGCCTTGATTATTTGTTAGCCATATGGGTGTACGTATTGGTACGACATAATAGTACTTTAGCTAGTGATAGCATCTATACCAGTATCTCCAGGATTTGTTTCTTGGGGTTTAGACTAGTGTCAAGTGCAGGTCCATTTGTTCTCTGTGCTCCACTGTACAAGGACATGGCCAATGATGCAGTGCTCATCTCTGGCATTGACAGTCATTTAGCCTCTTCTCGCAATAGATCATATGTCTGTTATTACAGGGGTTTTTAGATTATATATCTGTTATTACAGGGGGTTTTAGATTATATATCTGTTATCACAGGTGTTTTTTTGTAGATTTTGTATTGACTTTGACCTAATGTGCTCTGTGAGGTAGCAGGTTTTCCTCTCTCAAGGTTTTTCTTCACTCTGTGTGTTTTAGCTGACGGCAGTTCTGGCAACGGCAGATGTTTGCACAGCGGGCTAGTCAACCACCTGGCCAATCAGGACAGAGGAACGTTCCTAATCTACAGAACTCTCTCCGCAGGTTGTGCTCTCAAGGACGGGGCACTGGAAAACAAATTAAAGAGAGAGTGAGAGAGAGAGAGGGGGCGGCGAGGAGTGTCTGGTTGTTGGGAGAGGTGGTGCTGAGGAAGCGGGGCGCTTGGAAATACATTTCCTCACGTTGGGTTGCAGAAGCCTCACCTGTCTGTCTGTCTGTCTGTCACAGTGTTCGTACCTGGTGGCTTGTCCGCCCAGGGAACAAGGCTTCTCAGACACTCTGACTGTTAGTGGGATGATTGGGGCCCTCTGGGTGTGTCACGAGTATGAACTTGGTGATCTGAATTTTCCAGTTCAGCCAGAAACGTACCCTGGTTGGTGAGAAGGTCAGGTCTGATCTAATTAGTATTCAACAATAAATTACTGACTCAGTCGATGCTTTTGTCCAAACGCACAGTCCAAGTACGGCCTGCAGCAACCCCAGCGGGATTTGAACACACAGGCGTTAGTTGTAACTAGAGGCACACTGGGTTTGGGTGAGGAAGTAACAGCTCCACTGACAGTGTGCTTACCACAACAAGCCCTCCTCTCTCTGTGTCTCTCAATAACACGCCTGTCAGTGTCAATACCGGTTCCTCTCCACCTCTAATTATCTCAGCAAACCCACAACGGCTTCTGAACCACAGTGCCGAAACCAACAAGGAAACATGCACGTTTAGTAGGACATGTTGTTGATCGCGGTCTGTTGTTGACGTTGTCTGTTTTGGACAGCAAGGGAACTGGGGGTCTGTTGTTGACCGGGGTCTGTTGTTGACGGTGACTTTAGATGTCCCTTAATGTTTGTTAACCTGGAAATCTGCCCCTGACACAATAGCATGCTGTAGACCGGCTGCCAAAAATTCAGGTGCTCTTCCTGAATCAGACAAAGCACTATTCCTGTACATTCGGATTGTTGCTATTTTCCTTTTAGATGAGAAAGAGCTAACGTTTAGTACCAGTCACTCTGGGAATATAACTTCTAACCTGTCCTCCTTTCCTGGCCACACACGGAATGATAGTCAAGTAATCTAGGAGCTCTAGGACGTAGGCTACTAATGATTACTGTAACATAAAGCCCATCCTACTTTCCCTGACCCCTAGCCGAATTACAATTCTCCATGCAGATGTATCTCCAGCCAATCGGAAGAAGGCAAGAGCTCAATGTCATTCTTCATGTTTATATTTGTGTAGTTTGTGTGTGTGTGTGTGTGTGTGTGTGTTAGGCAAAGGCAAGGCTTAAATGCCACAGTTTAAACACTGGAGGGTGATTCGCTCCCATAGATGAGGCTATCTTCACCGACTGAATCTGTTCCCTCTGGCTTCGAAGGACCACATCATATTACCGGCCGGGGTTATATGATTGCGGTTCCCTGGTTGGCCTAGCCCCGTTATCCAGACAGAGGCCAGTCACTTCGGCTGGTCCTGGTCCAGTGCCTATCCCTTGCTGCCGAGCCCTAACCCATGCTCAAAGGAAACGCAGGGTAAAGTGTCCGGGCTAATTCCCAAAACACGTCCCGGTTGTTCCGGGTCTTTCTGCGGTAGCCTTGACACGTCCACCAGCGGCCCCTCGCCCTCTGAGAAGAACGTCTGCCGACCCACAGACACTCGCGGAGGATCGGCGGCGAGACCACACTGGAGGCCTCCGGACTGGCAGGGCCAAAAGCACTCCTAACGGGCGTCCCTTTACGAATGCGTGTCAGACGAACGCGGTGGGATTGGGGGAAGTGGGCCATTCCAGCCTGTAAGGGAAGCGGTGAGCGAACCGATGTGAGGGGATGGAAAGGAAGTCTAGCGGAGGGGTCGGACGTCGGAACGGCGTGACCAACAGAAGAGGCTGATGAAAGGATGGAGAGAAGGAGAGAAAGGGTAATAGAGGAGTTGAGAGAGATAAAGAGAAAGGGAAATGAGCGGGGGGGGCTGTAGAGAGAGAGAGAAGCCAGGCTGTGTCTCTGTCTGCAGGGTAATAGGATACTGCATCCCTATGTGCCCAAGGGACTAGGATGGAAGACTGGGGAGTAATTGGGAGATGTGTAGGAGTTGCTTCTCACTGGAAGGGGCTTTGGTTTTGCGCAGTGTAGTGCAGCGGAGGTCTCCATTCTGTCCCTTGGGGTAAATTGACCAGCGAGGTGTCCAGTATGGGTTTAAGGGCCCTCTCTTTTTCTCACCCTCTCCTCCCTTTCTTTCCCTAGCCATCCTTCCCTGCAGACCTCCCCCTTTTCTCTTTGAACCTCTCCCTCCCTCTGTCCTAATGTCTGACAAAGTTTTGGAGTTCCCGAAGCGTTTATCTAACACCAGGCAGGAAGGCGGAAGGCAGTGGCTATCTCTCCGGTGAAAACTACTACTGCGTCAGTCAGGCATGTGTTAGCTTCTAATACTGACTTTCCGTGCATGTGTGGAATGTGGAGATAACTGTAGTTCAGTGCTGATTATGTCTGTGGCTGTAGATTGAATAGATTTGAGTCAGTGACCATGAAATCTAGGCTAGGCTATCAGTTTCACTTATCTTGTCTCTCAACATAAACCTTCCCTGCACTGAGATGATGTTAGCATCTACTCCCCTGATCTGAGAGGATGTAGCATCTACTTCCCTGATCTGAGAGGATGTAGCATCTACTTCCCTACTCTGAAAGGGTGCTAGCATCTACTTCCCTGATCTGAGAGGATGCTAGCATCAACTCCCCTGATCTGAGAGGATGCCAGCATCAACTCCCCTGATCTGAGAGGATGCTAGCATCCACTCCCCTGATCTGAGAGGATGCTAGCATCTACTCCCCTGATCTGAGAGGATGCTAGCATCCACTCCCCTGATCTGAGAGGATGCTAGCATCAACTCCCCTGATCTGAGGGGATGCTAGCATCAACTCCCCTGATCTGAGAGGATGCTAGCATCAACTCCCCTGATCTGAGAGGATGCTAGCATCAACTCCCCTGATCTGAGAGGATGCTAGCATCCACTCCCCTGATCTGAGAGGATGCTAGCATCAACTCCCCTGATCTGAGAGGATGCTAGCATCAACTCCCCTGATCTGAGGGGATGCTTGCATCAACTCCCCTGATCTGAGAGGATGCTAGCATCCACTCCCCTGATCTGAGAGGATGCTAGCATCAACTCCCCTGATCTGAGGGGATGCTAGCATCAACTCCCCTGATCTGAGGGGATGCTAGCATCAACTCCCCTGATCTGAGGGGATGCTAGCATCAACTCCCCTGATCTGAGAGGATGCTAGCATCAACTCCCCTGATATGAGAGGGTGTAGCACCTACTTCCCTACTCTGAAAGGATGCTAGCATCTACTCCCCTGATCTGAGAGGATGCTAGCATCAACTCCCCTGATCTGAGAGGATGCTAGCATCAACTCCCCTGATCTGAGGGGATGCTAGCATCAACTCCCCTGATATGAGAGGGTGTAGCACCCACTCCCCAACTCTGAAAGGATGCTAGCATGTGCAGCGGTCTCCATGCAGGTTTCACATGGTAATGAATCCCTCTGAGGGCCTGATTCGCTGCAGGCACAATCATCCAATGAGGGTTGTCCTTCCTTCATATTCACGCCTTGTAATCTGTAGTCTGTAATCCGTACTCGCTTGTGTTTAGTTGATGCCGCCCCTGTTTCTTGTTAAATGGAGTGTTAAAAGGACCTGTGGAATAGTTAACATTGGAGTGGTCAGGCTGGGAAAGCTGACATTATGGTGTGCATACCGCTGAGGGCTTTACGCGAGACTTTTAATTTGCCTCACCTACCTGATGAGTTAGACGCGGAGTAGCTTCAGGCCTGGTTCTTGTAAACACAGACATTTGACTGGTTAAGACTACGCCACTTATATGGTAACTGGTTTGCTCATGTTTTGCGTGACTGGCTGGACCTTTGATTATGCTCTGGGTCCCATACCTGATTAGTGTTGTGTTTTATCCACGATCAAACTGGGGGGGGGGGGGACAAAGACCCGTATTTTTCTTTCCTTCCGGAGGGAGGGGCTAAAGTGCACAACACCCCTGGTAAAGTAGGGCTTCTCATCACCTCACAACTCCCGTTGACTTGGGGATGTCACCGCTTCCTTGCGTTTGCATAGTTTGTCCGTGGGAGATTGCGATTTAGTGTGCCGAACCTAATAAGGTGCCATTGAAGACATATGCCCAGTGTTTTGGCAGGAACAGTGGAACGTGACGGAGGCAGGGGGGCTGGGGGTTTGGGTGCCTGTCTTGGGGATCTGATTGATGCTCTGTGCCCGTTTCGTCTTTGACTGATTACTATGCCGTTCCCTAGCTGGAGTCTCATCCAATCAGATATCACGATGGTCTACTTTCCAGATGCTAGTGCAGAGCAGGGGAATATAGTATCCAGCGGGCACTGGGGTCTAATGCTGTTGACTGGGACAAGTTGAACTCTATCCTGGCTCGATCATGGCGCCCTTCCTCCCCTCCGGGCTGTTTGAAGGATTGGACTGGTGTAAGCGGCGTCGGCTAGACATTGGAATGGGATGACATCCGAGTTCTCTGGAACTAGACACTGTTGCTATGCAGACGATGAGCAACTGTCCCACTGCAGCTGCCTGCGTAACCGGGGGAACAGTCTCCGGCCATGGTGGTCGAAGTTAATGGTCTGTGTAGGGTCTAGGATGGTGGTTTGGGTGCAGCAACACCATCACCTGATGTCTGGGCCAGAGGGGCTGCTGTGTTTTGAGTGACCTGCGACCCTCCCACCACTCCACCCAACAACCCCTCCACCCAACAACCCCTCCACCCTGACCTGGTGTGGCTCCCTAGAGAATCAGGAGAGCAGGGAGGACGGGTTCACGGTCTCTCTTCCCCTTGCTCTCTTGTTGCTCTTTCTCTATCTCGCTCTTTCTCTATCTCGCTCTTTCTCTATCTCGCTCTTTCTCTATTTTGCTCTTTCTCTATCTCGCTCTTTCTCTATCTCGCTCTTTCCCTATCTTGCTTTTTCTCTCCATATTTCTTTCACTTTTTTCTCTCGTTTTTTCTCACTATCTTTAACTCCGTCTATCTCTCTCTAAATGTGTCTCTCTCTAAATGTGTCTCTCTCTAATTCTGTCTCTCCCTAACTCTGTTTATCTCTAACTCTGTCTATCTCTATTTCTGTCTATTTTTATTTCTGTCAAACACTCTCTGTCTCTCTCTAAAGCACATTTGTCATCACCCTCCACAGATTCCCTTTCCCAACCCTTTCAGTGTTATCGGACCAACGGGGCGACAGAAGGGGATATATTATAGGAGAGCCCCTCGCTGAGGGGTTCTGGGTAGATACGGGAGGGATTGGTTTACAGGCCGCGCCCCTGCTCCAAGTTGAACACAGAGGGAAGCACTGTGACATCCTACTGAACGAGAGCATGGAAACTTGGCTGGCCTCCGGTCTCTGGAGAATGTGACTGTTTGTGGGTTAAGGCATAACTTAAAACAATCAATCAGTCGCTGTCTGCAAATGTTGTGTTCAACCGTGCGTATTGATGTGTATATGACAGTATATTAGTGCCATAAATACACATAGAGCCTGGCTCCGGACCAGGAATAGAGCTGCCTTGTAACGTTCACGGTCTACTTTCAAGGAGGCTGTTGTCTCACGTCTGAAACCTTGCTCATGGGATTCCTGGGAATCAGGGAACACGGGACGGTGTTGTGTACAGAGTCGTGTGTGTGTGTCTGAACTGGCAGGCTACTTAGAAATACCCTCTTTTCTTACCACGCATGTGAGAACAAGCAACTCCAGTGCCCAGACTGATCGAAGTAAACTGATCTCTGAGCATCCACACAGCTCAGGACAGATGAAGGCACACGCTTAAAGTGTTTAAAGATGGCAAATAGTGTTTGACCCCAAGGCTTAGATGTTACAGTGCCACTTCAGATAATCCACTTTGCTTTGGTGTATGTGGTACTTTAAAACAATAAGTATATGAAATAAAACGGTAAGTAAAAACAAAAATGAAATTCCAAAAAGAATACAGTAAGGTTTGAATCCCATTGCAATGGGCCACGGATTACTAAAAGATTAACCTGCCAGCAACCAACCGTCAGTCTGTCAATCATCCAGCCAGCCCGACCACTCAAGGTGCTTGCCTCGTTGTGCTCGTTATAAATGCGTCATGCCACATATGTTAACAGTACAATGCATTTATTTAGAGCAGCCATCTTGGGCATTTCACCACGCAGCTGTTCCTGAAAGTAAATATTTTAGGAACTATGTTAGTTTTTCCCCTTTATATTACCTCATATAATATTTCAAGTCAACTGTTTCGGTCATTAGGCAGACCATCTAATCCAGAGTGATTGACAGGCGCTATTGGAATGCCTTTCTCCAGGGCACAGCAACATATTCAAATTGAGGAACTGTCACAATACTCAACAAATTAATTAATATTTAGGCTACACCTGCGGTGTGAAGTTTGATTTCTTGTTCAGGTGCCACCATATTTCTAACACTTTCTGTTGTAAGACAAGGTAGAGCCTTGTCAGAAGTCGCTCCCCAACATAAAGCAGTATTTTTCTAGTATGCTCACCCATCGTAACACATGCAAAATCTTAGTACAGGCTGTTTTTCAAATTCCTTCTGACTGTACGGTTTAATCTATAACCAGATAGCTATTCATTACCAGACAATGCTTGGCTGCTTGTGTTTAGCCTAGCAGATAACCGTGGGTATGTGTTTCCCAAACCTGTGGACCAAGCCCTAATCAAGAACCACTGCATTGCAGCACATGTCTTGATATCTGCTTATAGGAGGGGTGATGGTGGGAGATGGGGGGGGGGGGGGGG
>JACXGK010005424.1:0-14660 GCA_016801125.1 Novumbra hubbsi | reverse complement strand
GGTCCTTAGTTACTGAGCTATTAAGAGGTTTTCTTAAAGGCGGCTTCTAGTGACGAGGATGACGGGTACATGTAGAGACGGGGCTGACTGGTACATGTAGTGACGGGGCTGACGGGTACATCTGATGGGTACATCTAGTGACGAGGATGACGGGTACATGTAGGGACGGGGCTGACGGGTACATGTAGTGACGGGGCCGATGGGTACATGTAGTGACGGGTCCTGTAAATCATGTGGTGACAAGGAAGGAAAATGTGCTTCCTGTCACAAATGTTGATATACGCTCGAACACACAAAACGCCCACATAACTGGTTTAACGTCAACAAATGACGTAGGCGCCCTTCAGATATGTCACAACGCACAAGCCCTGCACACACACAAGGACCCAATAGGCCCCTCTAGTTATGTTTGAGCAGCCAGTCGACCAGGAAGTGTGGCAGGAAGTACAGAGATGACCTGGGTTCAAACACTATTTTAGATACTTTTCCAGGTTTGTTCTGGCTTCCCTGGCATTCCAAGTTTTCTATTGGTTGAGTTGCACCATGGAAGCTCAACCAATCCCAGATCATGTATTATAAACACTTTCAAGAAAATTCTATCCCAGGCCTGGGGTGTGGTCGTTAAAATAAGGGACATTCCTCATTGGTGGCCCAAACGGATTGGCTGTCTTACTGACTGGCTTACTGACTGGCTTACTGACTGGCTTACTGACTGGCTAACTGGCCGGCTGACAGGTTTTTGATGAGAGGTCTGGAGACAAACTGCTCCATCACCAGCTGACAGCCTTTTACCACCTCCACCCCCTCGGTTGTCCCCGCTGGGGGCTCACAGTAACAGACAGGCAGGCTGGATGGCCAGAGATGGGGAGACCTCACCATAGCAGCCGATCGACCCTGGTTCACACCTGCTGACGGGGCCTTCCTACGCTGACTTAACTTGAAGCTTCACTGACAGCTGTCAACCAATGGAAACGCTTCACTGGCGGCCGTCAACCAATGGAAACGCCTCACTGACGGCCGTCGACCCACGGGGAGAATGAAGAGACGGGTGTTTGTGGACAGTAAGGGTGTCAGGGAGGGGGCGGGGCTGTGAACCAATCAAATCGGCGCTGATGCGCTTGATTGGCACAAAAGTACACCCTGCTTGCACACAGACACAGAGGGTGTGTGGAATCAAATCCGTCCATGTCTCCTTCAGTAGATCCTTTCATTAGAGTGGTTATCTCCCAATGTGTTTTAGGAATGTGTCTCTGGCACAGCTGGGAGTCCGGATGTTCTTTGCCGGCCACGCGTGCTACCGAGTCCAAGGAGCATCACAGTGGCTTCTGGTCAAAGGCCTCAGAGAGCGCAGATTCTGGAACAGCCGCGCTCCGCCTCCGTCTCCAAGGGAACAGGCCTCACGTAGTGGAGGCCAGAGCTTCCCTGCTGCCGTTCTGGCTAGCGGCTAAAAGTGACGGATGGCGTGAGAAACACAAAAGACAGCGCAATTAAAAAAAAAACAAGTCTTTCCCCTTGTTCTTCCACCCTGCTTCGCCGTTCAGAGTCCGGGGATTAGCGTGTCGTGTCAGAACTAGTAAAAGCACCCTTTTGGGGCCTGTTTGTTTTGCAGTGTTTGTTTCGTGGTAACCACTTCCCTTGGCTGTGTAGTCGCTGCACAAACCAAGTCTTCTGTCTTATTGACTCCAAACAGCCCCTTTTGGTGAGGAGAACCCAGTAGACTGTCAGGGTTTGTCTCCTCTCACGTGTGTTTTGAGACACAACCTGCCCTCTGCACAGTGGGGGGGAAACCCCCTCCTCGGGCACCTGCAGACAAGTGACAAGTGGCTTTAGGTTCCGCTAGTCGAGGGCCTGGTGATTATGTTGATTCAGGTTAGCCCTGGAAAAGTTCAAATAAAAAGGAACAGCTTGGTGCCCCCGAGGACAGGTTTGATAACCATTACACATACACGCGCAGAAACACCCTTGCACACAGAAACACCCAGCCGTCTTGAAGCTCTGTCTCGATCGTTAGATCCCAGGTAGCTTTTTTTAAACAAGTACCAAGACCATTGGAAAAGTAACCTTCCCCAAAAGATTACATAGACCTCAATGCAGCTGGGCTGCGGTTGTTTCCGATGAAATGTTGCTTGTTCAAATCCCTGAGCTGACAAGGAGAAGAAAATGGCTTGATGGGCATCCTCTAATTGACTTTAAATGCTTGTTCAAGTCAATCTGGATGAGAGCATCTGATAAATGACTGAATTGTTCAACCGGTTTAGCTCAACAATGCCCATGTTGGAAGGCAACACTGCTTGTGTTCAGATGTGTACACTGATGTATACACCTTATTAGATACCTGGGACCCTGCTTGTGTTCCTAGTGGTAACCAAGTCCCAACCCAGTGGCAACCGAGTCCCAACCCAGTGGCCACCGAGTCCCAACCCGAGTCCCAACCCAGTGGCCACCGAGTCCCAACCCAGTGGCCACCGAGTCCCAACCCAGTGGCCACCGAGTCCCAACCCAGTGGCCACCGAGTCCCAACCCAGTGGCCACCGAGTCCCAACCCAGTGGCCACCGAGTCCCAACCCAGTGGCCACCGAGTCCCAACCCAGTGGCCACCGAGTCACCGGAGCAGCGAGCCCGATTTGAGTGACGTCCTGGAATTGATCGGAACTATTGTCCCCCAGGGGCTCATTCTTCCCACAGGGGAACAGTCTGTAACACACAGAGCTAAACAACGTGTCTTGTCACTCACGCTGGGGCGAGGCACTGGGGAAGGACAATGGTCCCGTCTGTCAACTACAGTGTCGCTCATCCGTCTTGTACGTTTTGACGGGTCCAGAGGCCTCGCCTGGGGATGATGCTGTTGTTTTGGGTCAGGTACCCACATAAACATGAAGCAGGGACACGCTGGGCGACATACACACTCACGTCTGGCTTCCCTTTAACCAGAATGTGTATCAACACAGGACAGCATTAATAAGCGTTATTAGCCGCTAATAGAGAAATGCATTTGTAAAAGGTTTAGTTTAAATCTAAATGGTTAAAACAATTCTCCAAGCATTTCAGTTAGTCACAGCCAGATCTGCCACTTTGAGCTGTTGTATAGACGTGCGTGCTGGTAAGATCTGCCTGAGATTAAATCTGCCTGGTAGCACGTTCCTAAAGGGTGGTGTGGTTAATGCCGGCTCATCAGCCTGTCACCCTGATTCACCTGGCAGTTCAAATGTCCTCACACATGGCTGTGCTGCAGATAGGAATTCAGATGTCTGCATCTGGGGTTTTGGAGAACTGAAGTGTGACTGCAGAGCCCTCAATGTTCTGTGTTCCTTTGAATCAGGTGTGTCCTTCTGTTGGGTGTGTGCTATTTAAGCAGGTCAGTGTTATCAGAACGGGGCCTTTCCTGCAGAGTCCTAATAGTGATAGATAGTTCACCAGGTCAGTGTTATCAGAACGGGGCCTTTCCTGCAGAGTCCTAATAGTGATAGATAGTTCACCAGGTCAGTGTTATCAGAACGGGGTCTTTCCTGCAGAGTCCTAATAGTGATAGATAGTTCACCAGGACAGTGTTATCAGAACGGGCCTCTCCTGCAGAGTCCTAATGGCGATAGATACTTCACCAGGACAGTGTTATCAGAACGGGCCTCTCCTGCAGGGTTCTAATAGTGATAGATAGTTCACCAGGACAGTGTTATCAGAATGGGGCCTTTCCCGTCCTGTCCCGGCCTTTTGATGAATACCAGAGAGGGGAGCGAGACGAAACAATGCCCTGGGAGGGAGCCTCTGTTGGGGGGACAATGTGTCTGTCTGGTGCAGCTCAGCCCCAGGTTTGGGGGTCGTCCAGCTGCTGGGGCCATTCAGCGTTTTGGGGGAACCAGGGGGACAGACTCCCTTCGTTGGCTAGGTACCCCCTGAGGAATTTGACAGGCCTGTTGTGGACCCCCTCCCGATGCCTCTCGGTCCCAGTGCCTCTCACTCCTCCTTTCTCCCTCACTCCTCCGTCTTCTCTCCGTACCTCCTCTCTCCCTCGCCTTCAGTCACTCCTGTTTCTGTTCCCTCTCTCTCAGTTTCTTGGATGGGGTCGGATGTCTTGTGTCACTGTGTGATGTCATGGCCACATTGTGCATCCAACCCTCAGTTCCAAATGGCACATAGAACTCTATCCAGATCCAGAGTCCAGATCAAAGGGCACTATGTCGGGAATAGAAGACCAAGAGGTCAAAGGTTCAGTTTCACAGGGTGTCATAACATTTGACAAACACATCCTATTAGACCTGAGGGATGTGTAGGTCAAAGGTTTTTGACCCAAACACAAATGGCACCCCATTCCCTAGATAGTGCACTTTATTTGACCAGATATTCCCTAGATAGTGCACTTCATTTGACCAGATATTCCCTAGATTGTGCTTAATTTGACCAGACATTCACTAGATAGTGCACTTCATTTGACCAGACATTCCCTAGATGGTGCACTACTGTTGAGCCCTGAATTAAATCCCTGCATAGGGGATCAGGTTTCACTTTGAGCATCAACCGAGTTATGCTTCTGTGTGTGTTGTCAGGTAATTATGGATGTTGTGTATTGTATTGTACTGTCAGTACTGTCAGTTGATGGGTTTGTGATGTGTGGTCTGGTGTTTTGCAGGCGGCACCAGGGACATCGGATCGGGTCTCACCAGGATGTGCATGAGACACAGAAGCATCGAGGCCAAGCTGCGACAGTTTTCAATGTATGGGTTTCCTCCTTTCGATTACATTTATTCCACTAAAGACCCGGCATGACCCCTGACCTGACCCTTGACCAGCAAGGCATATAAACTTACTGACCGTGTTGTGTAACTCCCCGGACAAACCTCTGTTAAATAAGTGCTGTTAATTGTGACTGTGGGATTGTTTTGGAGCAAGTGTGAGATGTTTGTGCCCGTGTGAGATGTTTGTAGTTGATTCCCAATAACATAATTGATCTCCAAATCTGTTTGTGGAGCTGGAAGGACCTCCAGAACCAGGTTTCATTCACCACTTCGTTCCTCACTTTTGACAGACGTACCTCAGAACGGGACATGTGACCATGGACGCTTCCACACTCCGTTACACTATAGTCTTTTTTATATCCAATGCAGATCCAGCAGCAAATCTCAAACATCTAAATAAATCTTACGTAGTGTAAAAACATGTCATGCTCTTCAATTTGATACTTCCATAAAAGTATTTTAAAGGAAATTTTTTAAGGAAATTTTCCCTTTTCTGTGTGTGTGTTTCTGACAGTGTCATTACTGTGAGACATGAGACGAGACTGTAGAATGTCACCAGGATAAGCCAATTCTGCTTTATAACAGCATTCCTCTGTCTCAGGGGCATGTCTGTTCACAAACACATACACATACATAAGGGTAGTCAGCCACGGTGCCTGTTTGTGGTTAGAAGTTAGAACACCGTCTCGTTACGGTACACACACCCTAACTCCCTGGAAACATATAGATTCAGACATCTGTCTGAGGGCTGTCTAATATTAGTCTCAGCTGCCTCTTGCACCAACTTTATGGCACCAGGTCACTTTGTTTTTCTGTCCGTCTGTCTGTGTGTGTGTGTGTGTTTGGGTGTGTGTTACACCTGCATCACAGCTTGCCTCATCTGGGAAAACTTAACCAGCCTGGTAATGGCTGATTGACATGAATTGGCGTGAATTCAGACTAGACACCCAACCTGACGAGTCGGGTGACAGCCGGTGTTTATAAACCGCACCTCCCTGACGAGGTGCGCAATCCTCTGACCAATCACAACATCCGAACGGGGGCGAAATGAAAGAAAGCCAGAAAATAAACAAATTGCGCAAGATGCAAACATCTCCGGTCGAAAACCACTCCTCGAAAAAAGAAAACGAGCTTACACAACCCAGGCACGTTCCAAATGAAGCTTACATAAACATCCCCTGTTCCTAATGTGTGGGCCTACTGTGACCTGCAGGGCCTTCATCGACTGCCTGATCAACCCCCTCCAGGAGCAGATGGAGGAATGGAAGAGAGGGGTGAATACTTTGGACAAGGACCATGCCAAAGGTACCCCTAAAACACCCCTCCTCTGTCCATTCGTCTCCTTGTCCGAAACTAACGAGGCCGGTTTTTCTCTCCCCCCACAGAGTACAAGAAAGCTCGGAGCGAAATCAAGAAGAAGTCTTTAGACACGCTGAAGCTGCAGAAGAAGGCAAAGAAGGGTAAGATGCTTTCTCCGTGCGCTTCTTCTCTCCGTTAGCACGCGGAGAGACACCTTCATGTACGTCCGCCAAACGTCTGTGTCCGCTCGCCATGTGCTGTAGGGAAAGATCAATTGTTCTTTTGTTTCCTTTGAAGAACTGGAGACAGCTTTATTGCCGTTCAGAAATATATCAAATTAGATCATGCTGTACAAAAAAACATCACACTGGAAAAAAACAACAACATCATACTGGAAAAAGTAAACATTATACTGTAAAACAAAACCATGGTAAACGGCAAACCTTGGGGAATATCTTGTAGAGTTTTTGTACAGGGCTTTTGTTTTGTTTAACCTAATTTCTGTCTGTGTACTTTGTATCTTGGCCAGATGTCTTGCCAAGTGTCTCCGGCTGAATGTCTTGGTTCTCCTGCTCATGTAACGGCCTTTTCTGTCCAAATCTGCCTACTTCAAGTTTCTGTAGACAATACAACTTTCAAATGACGCCTAGAATCTATGGACGGAAACAACACATTTTTTGTGCTTATATTGTTAATCGTGGTGCTGAGATCACAGTTTACCTAATTGGGCCAGTTGGGACCCTTTAAAGAACCACTTTAAAGGACCTTCCTAGGATGAGTTGACCCTGCCTGTCCATCCTCCACGAACGACGGCACATCCTGATGAATACTGTCCGATGGTAGCGGCGGCCAATCCGTCTTTGTACGGGCCTACACACCGTGAAAGAGAACCGAGAAACGATTGAAATGTTCAATATGTCTAGACTGACTACAGAGGCTCCCTTTCAAGCTGTCAATCCAAGTGAAAAACGTCTGGCTATATTGATAGCTGGGGATTTCATTGTTACGCCCCAGAAAGGTCAATGCGTCATGCATTCATGGTTAATCCATGATTTTCCACTACGTGTTTTATGCCCCTTTATATTGTAAGAAGGTTCAGTCCCCTCCTTCATAGTAGTCTCGTTTAGAATTGGTAAAACTTTCCAAACTCCAGGGCACGGGTCATCTTGTATTTCCTCACTGAAGTGTCTCGCAGTAGCGTGACTTTTAAATGCATTGATATTACAAACGTAGGACCTCGATTTGACCCAGTTTGCTACAGCAATAAAATGATTTGACGTCAACCAGGGTTTTCTGTTGGTGTCTTATTTGGCAGCACCGTACATGGTTAGAGAGGTTGAATGAATGCTGATGAATAACGGCTTCATCAAAACCACCTTGCCTCGCTAGAAACTTAAAGGAATATTCCGGTCCCTCTGCTCAGGAGATGTTTTATTCAGTTTAACGTGTGTACACGGAAGTATTTCACACCGTCTCCTACAGTCTAGACTGAATTCCTCCTACATGTTTTTCCTGTCTTTAATTAGGATGTCTGTTATTAGTACAACTGTCCTCATCCCTAGGAATGCAGTCATTTTAAGCGGCTAGAACACAAAAAATGTGTGCCCCTGTCAACGCTGGCTGTCGTGTCAATCGCTTTGGGTGAGAGTGTGAAAGCGCGACAGCCTTTAAGATTAGACCAGACATGCCATGAGATGCATGCAGCGTTAGCTACAGTCCATTCCCAGGCTCACTTAGGCCTGTTTGACTGACGGACATGTGTCCCTCTCTGTGACCGGTTTGACTGACGGACACGTGTTCCTCTCTGTGACCCGTTTGACTGACGGACATGTGTTCCTCTCTGTGACCCGTTTGACTGAAGGACATGTGTCCCTCTCTGTGACCCGTTTGACTGAAGGACATGTGTCCCTCTCTGTGACCGGTTTGATTGACGGACATGTGTCCCTCTTTGTGACCTGTTTGACTAACGGACATGTGTACCTCTCTGTGACCTGTTTGACTGACGGACATGTGTCCCTCTCTGTGACCCGTTTGACTGACGGACATGTGTTCCTCTCTGTGACCCGTTTGACTGACGGACATGTGTTCCTCTCTGTGACCCGTTTGACTGAAGGACATGTGTCCCTCTCTGTGACCCGTTTGACTGAATGACATGTGTCCCTCTCTTTGACCCGTTTGACTGAAGGACATGTGTCCCTCTCTGTGACCTGTTTGACTGAATGACATGTGTTCCTCTCTTGACCTCTTTGATCCTGGTGGCTCTGCCCCTGTTGTTGGTCCCCAGCTGAGGCCCTGGGTAAGTCTGCTACAGGCTGGTGGTCTTTACTGCGGTGGTGTCTTAGCCTGGTGGTCCATCACTCAGTTGGTCTGTTAGTCTGGTGTCCTGTTAGTCTCTGGTTATTTTGGTCTGGTCTAGTGTTCTGTTAGTCACAATGTTCTGTTAGTCTGTTTATCTGTTATTCTAGTGCTGTCTTATTCTGTTGATCTGTTAGTCTGGTGCTCTGTTACTATGGTGGTCCATTAGTCTAGTGGTCTGTTAGACTGTTAATCTGGTGTTCTGTTAGCCTGGTGGTCAGTTAGTATAGTGTTCTGTTGGTCAGTCAATCTGGTGTTCTGTTTGTCTGGTGTTTGTTAGTCTGGTGTTCTGTTAGTTTGGTGTTCTGTTAATCTAGTGTTCTGTTAGTCTGGTGTTCTGTTAGTCTGGTGTTCTGTTAATCTAGTGTTCATTTAGTCTGGTGTTCTGTTAGTCTGGTGTTCTGTTAATCTAGTGTTCTGTTAGTCTGGTGTTCTGTTAGTCTGGTGTTCTGTTAGTTTGGTGTTCTGTTAGTCTGGTGTTCTGTTAGTCTGGTGTTCTATTAGTTTGGGGTTCTATTAGTTTGGGGTTCTATTAGTCTGGTGTTCTGTTAGTCTGTTGTCTCCTCTCCCTCTGTGTGGTCTAATCTGTATCCTGCCTTCAGGTTTGTTGTGGTTTCAATCATTGTTTCTCAACTGCGCGCCTCTAAACCTCTCTCCTCTCACACACACACACATACACACACTGACACGCACACACACACACACACTGGTTATTAAGACAGGAACACAATGTGCTGATTTTCCACTCCAACACTCGCCCCCAGGCCTCCTTAATGACAAGAGGAGGTAACACACACACACACACCAACACACACAGAGTCTGGACAGGGTTGTTTTTGGTGTTCCTATTAATATGGAATGCCCTGCTTTCCCAATGCCATCAAGGTTCTATTTGTTCAGTGGGACTGTGAAGAGGCTTTTGGAAACAACCAACATTACTCGCCTTGGATCATGTTTGATGCTCGGTTTACCACAAAGACCTGCTGTTCAGTGTTTGCTTGAGCAGCTTTGGGGGACCGTGACTGGGTCTTGTTGTGTTTCACTGACCACACATCCTAGGCTCCGTGGGTCATGTAGTGCTGATGAGGGAAGAGGATCCATGACAAACTGAAACACAGGAATGGAATAAGGACATCAGAGAGAGACCTTTAGGGGAGGACCTTCATCGTTAAGGCATCCAGCTCCTATACCGTGGCTAATGATCGGGCAGGGCTTCGGTTCTCTCTGGGTTTGGTCCTCAGAGCTTTGGTCCTTAATGATCTGTAAGGGTTGTGGTTATTCAGTCCTCTGTGCTGAGGACTTAGGTTGAGTGGGCTAGCTCTGGTTAAATTCCGTCTGTGCTGTAGATTAACCGCGGTTAACCTGACCTCTCGTCACCGGTCCTGTGCCCCGTCAACCCCCTCCCCTGTCCGGCTCCTGCCTGTTATTAAACCAATGTCTCCAACCCTCTGCCCTCATGGCATGTTCCCCAGATGCCCACCAGGGTCTTCAAAGGGGTGTGTAGGGTCACTATAGACCAGGTCATAGAACCGATGTGTAGGGTCATTATAGACCAGGTCTTTAAAGGGGTGTGTAGGGTCATTATAGACCAGGTCATAGAACCGATGTGTAGAGTCATTATAGACCAGGTCTTTAAAGGGGTGTGTAGGGTCATTATAGACCAGGTCTTTAAAGGGGTGTGTAGGGTCACTGTAGACCAGGTCATAGAACCGATGTGTAGAGTCATTATAGACAAAGTCTTTAAAGGGGTGTGTAGGGTCACTATAGACCAGGTCATAGAACCTAAGGTAGAGTCATTATAGACCAGGTCTTTAAAGGAATGTGTAGGGTCATTATAGACCAGGTCATTAAAGGGGTGTGTAGGGTCACTATAGGCCAGGTATTTAAAGGGGTGTGTAGGGTCACTATAGACCAGGTCATTAAAGGGGTGTGTAGGGTCATTATAGAACAGGTCATTAAAGGGGTGTGTAGGGTCATTATAGACCAGGTCATTAAAGGGGTGTGTAGGGTCATTATAGATCAGGTCATTTAAGGGGTGTGTAGGGTCACTACAGACCAGGTATTTAAAGGGGTGTGTAGGGTCATTATAGACCAGCTCATTAAAGAGGTGTGTAGGGTCATTATAGACCAGGTCATTAAAGGGGTGTGTAGGGTCATTATAGACCAGGTCATGAAACAGCAGTTTCAAATAAACTGCTGTTTCTCAAACACTTGTCACAAAAGAGTGTTTTGTGGTCTAAACATATCTGGTCCATGGAATTTGGCATTGCACACGCATAAACACTAAAGAAAGACAAACAGTAGATGAGAAAGCTAGTTGCCCTTTTGGTCAGACTTGTTGTCTGTGGCTTTCGGTTGAGGAAGTAGTCTGGCCTCAGTCGGCAGCACAGAGCTATTGATGTAGCATTTTACAACACCACACACACACACAGACACACACACACACATCACATACACACATACTGTGTCCTAACTGTACCTTGACGTTTTTACAACAAGCCCAAGCTGTCATTTCATTTCAGGAACACATTATGGATAATGAGGGCTTTTAAGAACACACACACACATATGTCTGGCTGACTGTCCCCAACACTATAAAATCAAAATCATACGTTCCATGGTTGGATGGACCCACAGACCGCAGTGGGTCTTCTGACCGGAGCAGAAGTCTGTGCCACATTCCTAAGCCTGGCAGCTACCATGGCAACCCCAGAGGATGATTGTATGTCTGTATACAGAATTCCTACTGCGTCTTACTTGAAGGCACTACTTTTGACAGAAGTCCACTGTGTCCAGGTCAGAAGTGGCACACTACAAAGGCGTGGTGCAATTTGGGACGCTGCCTGATCTTCCACGCCACATCATTTGATCGTTTCCCCAAAATGTTATAACGGTTATTATCCTTTTAAGACCAACATGACTTCCCTATTTCTCCCTGCCCACTGGAATGGGTTCTTATATGGATGGGTTGGAATGGGTTCTTATATGGATGGGTGGGAATGGGTTCTTATATGGATGGGTGGGAATGGGTTCTTACATGGATGGGTGGGAATGGGTTCTTATATGGATGGGTGGGAATGGGTTCTTATATGGATGGGTTGCAATGGGTTCTTATATGGATGGGTGGGAATGGGTTCTTATATGGATGGGTTGCAATGGGTTCTTACATGGATGGGTGGGAATGGGTTCTTATATGGGGGAAACCCTCCATCCATTTTAAGGAACAGCCTCAGTTCCCAAAATGTCAGGTTTCATTCTTAACGTCCGTTGGAGCAAAATAATAAATTTCAGTCATCCATGCAGAGCCTTGGTGAAACCCCTCTGTAAAAAGCCCTGTTGATACAGAATATTATACTGTAATCTAGGGCGGCTACTGTATTACACTGCCTAAGGGGATCCTCCATTGCCAGTCGGTTTGATTTGACAGACGATAGCCCCAGTCCTGGCCCAGTTCTAGGGTGTGTTATAGGGGGTCACCGACCGGGACCCAGACGTGGCCTGTACACACGGTTAGACAAAGACCTTGGGGATTGGCTGCTACTGGGGCTGAGGCCAGCTGACCTGCTGTTCCGCTGCTACACAAGGAGAGGGAGGTCTGACCGCTGCTACACAAGGAGAGGGATGTCTGACCGCTGCTACACATGGAGAGGGAGGTCTGACCGCTGCTACACAAGGAGAGGGAGGTCTGACCGCTGCTACACAAGGAGAGGGGGGTCTGACAGCTGCTACACAAGACTGACTACAATAAATAGGCAGTAAATTACTGATTGAGGCTGTATATACTTGAGGTTTGGACTGAAAACAACCAGGACAGTATCGCTTCAGGACCAGGTTTGGAGAACCCTGCTTTAGAGAATGACCAATGGCATTGTCTGGGAAGACACGAGCGCTGTGGTTATGAAGTAATCTTATGAGGAACATGTTGATGTCATGTTTCCTATTGTTCAAGTCCCAGCGCAGAGCGTTAAGGACATGTGGGTGGTCTGTTTTAAGTGTGTGTTAATGTTGTGTTTTCCTAAGGCTTGGTGATGTTGTGAGTTTCTATAGTGTGTCAACGTTGTGTGTTTCCGGAGTGTGTTCACAAGGCTTGGTGATGTTGTGAGTTTCTATAGTGTGTCAACGTTGTGTGTTTCCGGAGTGTGTTCACAAGGCTTGGTGATGTTGTGAGTTTCTATAGTGTGTCAACGTTGTGTGTTTCCGGAGTGTGTTCACAAGGCTTGGTGATGTTGTGAGTTTCTATAGTGTGTCAACGTTGTGTGTTTCCGGAGTGTGTTGACATTGTGTGTATCCAGTGTGTGTTAAGGGAAGCTGTGTTTTGCCAGGTCGAGGAGATGTCCAGCCACAGCTCTACAGCGCCATGCAGGACGTCAGCGATAAGTACCTGCTCCTGGAGGAGACTGAGAAGCAGGCTGTCAGGAAGGCTCTAATCGAGGAGAGGAGCCGATTCTGTGCCTTTGTCTCCATGCTACGGCCCGTTGTGGTGAGAACCGTAACAGAACCACACCCGTACCCGTTAAATGGCTTTGGCATTAGATCCTGACCTATACACCCACTATGGCTTGCTAGGAAATGTCCTGAGATCACGAGGAAGAAGACCTTCTTCTCTGAGTTGTTTGTGTAATCACTGAGGACGTGTGCCATCAAAACGTGCATTGCTGACATTGCAATGTTAAAGATGTCGTTCTGCTGTTTGAGCAAGAACAGACACGCTACTGTATAACAATGTTTGAACTCTCTGTGAAGGTCAGATCATCTGTATAAGTGGAAATAAACCCATTCTTACAAATTCAGGATGAGGAGATTTCCATGCTAGGAGAGGTCATTCACCTCCAAGCCATCTCTGATGACCTCAAGGTGCTGACCATGGACCCACACAAGCTGCCCCCCACAAGCGAACAGGTAAACACCCCTGACCCTAAACCTGACCCCTATCTTAGCAAGATAAGAGTCCAGACCCCAGGGCCAAATGGTTCCTCCAGAAGGTTCGCTCCAGAAGGTTCCTCCAGAAGGTTCCTCCAGAAGGTTCGCTCCAGAAGGTTCTTCCAGAAGGTTTCCAGTGGAGGAGCAGGGGTTATCTCTCCCAGATAGTGTGCCACGGGCCTCTGTGGTCCTCCCTGGAAGTCTGACTGACAGTCAGCGAGGGACATTAACTACAGAGCCGCAGAGAGAGGCGTGTCTCATGTACCAGACGATGTGTAATCTCTGACCCGTCGCTGTTCTTACTTCCTGTCAGGTCATTCTGGATCTCAAGGGTTCTGACTATAACTGGTCCTACCAGACTCCACCCTCCTCGCCCAGCACGATGTCCAGGAAGTCCAGTATGTGCAGGTATGGTTTCTCGGTCCTACCTTTATCCCCCACCCGGGCTTTTCAGAACCGTTGGGTAGAAATGTGTTTATGTTGTCTGTTGAAGCGTGCCTGTAGGGGATTGTGACACCAGAACCACATCACAACACGTTTCAGATCTGGACTTGTGTTCACACTGTGTCACACTGCTTATGTAGGAGGGGTTTTGCCTAAGTTTTGAAATATTGAGAAAACCGTGGGGACCTGATTGTAGACAAGTCCCTGGGACAATTTGTGGACTGAATGAGCCCCCAGGTGGTAGATAGAGGAACTGCAGCATTGGGATGTCAGCAGCTTTGAAGGCTGGATCCACGGCTGAATAACCTCAGATCTCAGATCCAGTTCATGATCAAGTAAACATGCGTTATGTCCAATGTGGCCTAAGACACTTCCTGCTACCAGATAAAAGCCTACGACACTTGTTTCATCATCACGAAAATAAGCAACGGCTTCCCTGTCGTGCTGAAAGTCAGGGGCAGTGAGACCACACAGCTGCTCTGTTAACTCACAGCGTGTACCATTAGACCAGTGACGGTTGCCATGGGATTCTTTCATGGCTTTCTAAATGTCCAATGAGGTGTCGTGTTCCAAACCTTTTGTGAATTTGGACTATGTCTAGGAACACCTGAATGATCTTGTGTCTCGTCAAAAGTTGGCGTTGTACATTACTATTACAAATGAAACATTTGATTTTATAACTAGAGCAGTTAAAATCTTTTAGTCAAACATAATAGATGTTTTATTGTGTGTGCTGACACCTAAACATTAACCCTGATACGGCTATTTCAATACCATGTGAGCCTAGTGTCTGTGGCCTCCCATTCAATACCATGTGAGACTAGTGTCTGTGGCCTCCCATTCAATACCATGTGAGACTAGTGTCTGTGGCCTCCCATTCAATACCATGTGAGACTAGTGTCTGTGGCCTCC
>JACXGK010005423.1:0-33214 GCA_016801125.1 Novumbra hubbsi | reverse complement strand
CTTCCTGTTGTTCTTCTTTCATAGTCTTAGACAGAGATAGTTCCGACCACCGGGTTGGCCTGTCCAAGACGAGGGCGTGTGTGGTTTAGACTTACACACCCTATCGCTGGCGCTCAGACTGGTCCCAGCCTCTAGGCGCTTGTCCGTCCTTGCGTTGGTCCTGGGCAGATATACTATCTTAACTGTCTCCAAAACAGGCTCCACATCCTTGTCCTTGGCTTCTGTGGAGTGATTATGAGTTTCTCTGTATTTTTCCACTGCAGTTTTATATAGTGACACCCAAGCTTACTGCTCAAACTAGATTTGCACAAAAATGTTAAAAGGTTAAATCAAACCATCCCTCATACGCTACACACAAACCATGACCACAGTAAACGCTACACACAAACCATGAAATACAGTAAACGCTACACACAAACCATGAAATACAGTAAACGCTACACACAAACCATGAAATACAGTAAAAGGGAATTTAAGCAGTAGATGTAAATATTGGTCATTGAACTGAATTCATAATAACGATCAAAAACCAAAAATTACAATTACAATAAAGGAACACGACTGTGTGCAATGAAATTAGGTCAGAATACATATTAACTGTTGTTAAAAAAAGTATAAAATAAAACTGTAGTCTTCCACTTAAAGACATATATAATTACAGTACTACAGTAATTTGCTTTAATGCAATGCAAAAATAATCCACATTAAGATGAACCTATTTCCTGACCTGCCACTGATCCTATGTATAATGTTACCATGCTTTTCTTCCAACTTGGAAATATTTACAGAGCCATCTAGCAGAAACCCCTGACATATCTGAAATCACTTACTAATGTTAAAGTCACAAAACATGGTAAAAAAAGCTATTTGCGCTGTGTGCAGTGACATTACCATGTTTGTCACCATTTTTAGATGTTATAAGGATAATATCATTCAGACATTAAGACTTGGCCGCGTATGTATATCTGAGTCCATGTCTCAATACAAAGTGGAGCGTCATCTTCCAAATGGAATTGGAACTTTGTTTTGTTTTGGGGCGCTTTTGGGGCTGGGCAAATGTAATCAGTTACATTAGGGATCAATTAGGTACAATTGTGGTGATAAACCCTGAAGAATCCTCAATTAACCATGATGCATCCCCCTGGCAGACTCAACGAGGTGTGGCACACAGCTGGTAGGGCTTGGGACTGCGTGTAAATGACATCTTAAAATCCGGGCTGGGTTCCACCCCCTGGGGAGAGGAGAAGGTGAACCTCTGCAGCGTGGAGGTGAAGATCAGGAAGAGTTCCATCTTGGCCAACTGCTCCCCAGGACACATCCTCTTCCCTGAGAAACCAACCAATCACAAAACACCTTTAAAAAACAAACACACATGACATGTGAAGCATGGAGAAGATCCCTTTCCCTAGCTTTCCACAGCTGGACAGATGTAAAGAATGTGCCTTAACTAAATGCACAACCTGACTTACAGACTTTCCACCACATCAAGAACCCTACAGACCCAATTGTCTTGTGACAAAAATCAGGAAATGTGCTGCAGATCCCTCAACGTTTTTGATGTCTTGTTTGGCAGAGTGGCAGATCTTCTACGGGTGATCTCACCACTTCACCTGCTCTGCAGAAGCAGTTCACTTTAAATTGTCTTGCCCTCGGTCGTGGGTTCTGTCACAGTGTATTTTTTGTTTTTATAGACAAGCTGTGGGCTACATGGGTGATGCCTCACTCTGATAAGCTAGTGGAGGTGTAAATCTTACATCTAGATTTCATCAACTTGACTTTTTATCAAACTAGTGTTCAGGGTGAATCACAGGCTAAGAACAGCACATCCCTCCCTTACAAACATCTCTTGCCAGACCAATTACAAGAGGTATATTACAACGACTTATCCATGCCAATTGCACATCCATACAATGTCCTTCCTTTATAGGCTCATATATCGGAGCATTCTGTACATTGACACGCTGCATTTCGTTGTACTGTACTTGTACTGTTCAAGAATAATAACGTTGAATCTAATCTATCCCTGGTATCTTGCAGGAGGTAATGAGGTGTGACACACAAACGGCTCCGTGCTGAAGAGCAGACTAAATCTAAATCTGTGTTCAGGGATGTGATTATATCACCCTGAAGGCTAGGCATCCAGTAAGGCCCAAACCTTCATTGGCCTTAAAAGACTTGATGGAATGGTGGGTTCAGTTACCTCAGCTTAGAATGTTTGAACGCATGTGCTTGACAAATAAAGCCAAGCCAGTCATTCTCCTCCAGAATAACCAATCCAACCATCCCTTTGTAAACAAGACCTGTTGCGCAAGTCCCATTTAACAAAGGACAACATCGTCGGGCACCAATTTGGGTTTGAATGCGCTGGATTACCTAAAGAGAACGGAAGGAATGCCTCTCTGTTCCGGAACTTGCCCTCCTGATCCAGGAAGTGTCCGGGGTTGAAGGTGTGAGGCGTCTCCCACTGTGTCTCATCGAACAGGACTGATTGGAGGGTTCCAATCACCATAGTGTCCTGATTGGACAAACGGACACACATTCACTAGTACACAATGGTATGGCAACCGAGCTGCATTTTCCAGTTAAAATAATCTACAACGACCATGAAACTGCTTTTTAAATTATCCAGACTGGCCAAAGCAATGCCTACATAGTGTCTTGATTTTCACTATTCATGCCATGCACAGACACTTAGTTCTGACCAATGAAAGCATTCCAGTAAGGAAGGTTGAATCCGTCACCAGTTGCATTCAAACAACACTTGAGTTGTTATGTGAGGTTATTTGCCAACGAAACAACAGAACCACAATTTAAAGTGGTGTGATAATGAACTGAGCCCTGAATCACTGCTAGGGCACTTCTACCCAAATAAATACCCAAGAAAAAGTAACGTCAAATACTAATTAATTACACTGAAATACAAAACTGAACAACAGTGGCACTGATGGGAATTTATAAGGTACACATTTCTGTAACTGGTGTGTAATACGTCAGAAGTTCAGCACAATCACATGTTTATATAAAACAAAACAAGCCTAAGATGAGGTAACTGACCTTAGGGATGGTGTATCCTCCAACCTGGGTGTCTTTACTGGTCATGCGAGTTACATTGAGCGGTAAGATGTTTCCGTTCCTCTGTATCTCATGGAGGACGGCATTGGTGAAGGGCATTCTGTCCCGGTCCTCCATGGAGGGTTGCTGCGACGACCCGACAACTGCATCAATCTCTGCCTGCACCGTGGCTACATCAGGCACACAAATACTCTAAACAACACTGACTTCTCAATCAGCTCTATTATGATCCAAGGACACTTGATGAGTCTTGGCTACATCAGGGAAAGTCGTCATGTAAATGAACACACATTAAGTTATCCTTTAACTGAACATTTCAGTATTTCAAAGGCTGGTGTCTCAGAGTGAAAGAAATGCTGGCACAAATATTCACACGTAACCACTCAGTCGATTAAGATAATTCGCTTTGATCAATTGATGAGCTGGGGTTTCCAATGAGAGGTTGTGATTGCACCAACCTTGTATCTCAGGGTGGATGATCATGAATAGGAGGCCCCAGTAGATGGTTGTAGAGGTTGTTTCAGTTCCAGCCACAAACAGATCCAGAGTGCAGGTGCTCAGATTCAGCAGGTCAAACCTGGCACTGCTGTCGTTTTCCCACTGTGGGGGGGGGGCACGTTTCTTAACGACATACTGGATACTGTACTGTAACTAATATAGCATTGATCCACCTTCGGGAGGTTGAGTGTACAATGCAAATAGCTTCTTGTTTATGAGGGAACATTTCATCATCATTAACCAGTGTTGCGGTAAAGTACATTTAAAACTCCCTTCAATAACTTTCCATTAGGAAGTTTGGTTCTGAAATGACATGGATTGGAGTGGAATTGACCCTGACCAGGTCAGCAGAAGTAGTGAAGTTAACAGTAAACATTGAAACACTGAAAATAAGATTGACGCATTATTACTTCCGTTTATTACACTGTTGACACTACTCAACTACCTCACCTTCTTTAGCAGCGCAACAGCTGTTTTGCAAATAAATGAGTGAACAACCGTTTTGGTTGCTACCAATACATCACTAGTCACAACCCAGTTAATCATGACCTTTTGTATCTCGTTGAGGTAACAGTCGATGTAGTCTCTCGGTGATGACGGGTCGTTGTCCTCACTGTGCTCCTGAATCCTGGTGTTGATAAATGAGTAGATCTCTCGCCAGCCAGAGAAGATCCTTCTGTGAGGACCAGGGAGCAAACCCATGAGCCAAGGCATCATGTTGTACATCTGAGGACGGATGACACAGGAGGTGTTACGGAGGTGACAGGCGACACAGGAGGTGAAATGAAATACAGGTCAAGAGGTGAGAAGGAAGAGAAAGACAGAAGAGAGAAACCTACCCCGCCCCAAATGCTGCCTTGCAAATAAATAGTCTCGTTGATGGTCTTCAGGAGGGTCTGGAATCTGTCGTCACTGTATTCAAATCGGTCACCAAACACCAGACAACAGATCACATTGGAGACAGCGTTGTTTATCAGCATCTGGGGGTTGAAGGGTTTTCCTGCAAGGGATGGTAGCAACAGGGCTCATCGCCATGAAGAATGACTGAAAAAACATGACTCCAGCACTGGAATGGATCTACTGATGAAGACGGAAGTCTCGCCCAGTTGACTAAACTAAAATGGTGGAAGAATTTCACTGTGCCCTTGAGAGAGGAACCGACATGTAACTGCTCCCATTAAAAAGCTCTGCATAAGAGGGCCTGCTTCATTATTAAAATACAGTAGAAAATGTTAATAAAATGTCACCTCTGAAAAACAAATTCCTGAATAAATACCCCCAGCTCCCCTCCAAAAAAACAAACGGAATTGGGAAGGGGACCAGTGATTTTAGGATCTTACTTCAATGAAGATGAAGCAACTGTCAAGGACTGAACCGGTTTTCTAAATATGTAACGCAATTTAACGTCTCGCATCAGTAACAATTGCAAATTTGCAGTGTACTTGTGACATTGAACATAAGTCTGCAAGACATTTCTGGGTCATCAGAGACAAAACAGCCATGTGGATTTATTTTGGTTGGTGCAGGAACTCCTGACCTCAACAGAATCTGTCAACCTTAAAATCCACAAGTAGTCTGTTGCATGAACCATCTGTTTTGACACGTGTAATAATTACGATAAAAAAATGTATTAAACTAACTTCAATCATCAAGTTTACCTTACCTTGTTCACACTGAAAGGCTTCATTCAAACACTGAGCTTCAAGCTGGATGGAAGGTTCCAGACTCTTCTTGCCCAGTCCAAAGTTTCTCAGCGTAGAGAGAGCAAACCTCCTCTGTTGTTTCCATGCATACCCATTTGACATTACCAAACCTAAGTGTAACAACATATTTGATTGATCGGTCTAAAATGTTTAAGTAAACCGTGTGTGTGTTTTCTGAAATAGGAGCATCTCATGCAGTAAAGAAATTAAGAAGTAAATGCTGACATATCAGATATTGAGATATGGGTATGTAGTGGTTCTTAAAGCGAAATTACTTCATTTAAAAACGCAATATAAAGCGAGACTCAAAATAAACTGCATTTTTATTATATACTAAACAGAGCTACAAATAACCTACCAAATGTTTTCTTACAAAAGTTACTCGTTTCAAACATAATTGCCACTAGTATGGGTTTGAGAGCACTTCGTTTTAACATTGTAGTTACCCATGCTTCCCACTGCTTGACGTCCTCCAGGAATTGAATCTTCAAAAAAAGGCAGGGAGGGTCGATCGTCGAAACTGTCCCCATTTTGGACGAAGGCCTCTTTCACCATCTCGTATCCACTCAGAACAACCCACCGTCGGCTTTGGTCCGCCACAGGAAATTGAACGCTGAAAATCTTTCCATATTTTTCTGCACACTACCGAAAGAAAGAAATGCACAATTTAATACTTTTATAAAAAAACAGGGCAAACTCACAAATGATCATGCATTTAGTAAACACCTCTTCAAACTGTATATGTATATTTGAAAAATCGAAGAGAAACATGTTGCCCACAAAAGGCCATGACCAAGGTCCAGGAGGAAAGTTTTTCGGAGTTTTGTTTTTCAAGATGTCGGCAAATACCAAGAAAACGCACACAAAAATCATAATGGTCTTAAAGTCCAGCCATTCGAAAACAGAAAATAATATTGATTTCCACATCTTCTTGCGAGTACCACGGACTCAAACACATACAAGCGAAACACAAGAATGAAGTGACTTTCAAATGTATCCACTCTTGTCTATGAACTCCCACGAAAGGCAAAAATGTAGAATTCAATGAACAGATTAAAGGCCCCGCCTCCACACCAAAAGAGGTTAAAATGTAAAAATGACTCAAACGAAGGTGGGAAGAAATTGTAATTGCAAGAAGAAGCGAACGTGAAATAAACGTGTTTGAACGTAGAAATGTTAGGATTGACCGTGAAAATCCGTTTATTGAACTAAGCATAAACTTTAAGGGACAATAAGAAAAACTAAGGTTATACCGTCTGAGTTGCAATTCTCAGGGTGAATATGTGAAGTTACCTTCTATATGCATTTAGATATTAATCCGATCTTTATTTTGATCATTTTCTTAAAATCTGGACCTTCTCCTCAAAACACCAAATTCACCGAAATTCTGAATATGTAAACACCTTATTAAACATGGCTGCATCCAAAGCCTTTGACAGGACCAGTATCTCATCATTAGAACACAGGAATGTTTCTCACTCTAAAATTAACCGTCATAGCGAGGTCTCATTGGTTCTAAACTGCCATCCACAAGGTGTTCTCTTGATTGACGTCCAGTGTCACGTCAGAGTTTGTAATTAAACTGAGCCAGTGAAGACGACAGACTGACATTTGCCCAGCTGTAGGATGACGTCTGTTACGTCTCTGTGTGTTCTTTCTGTCTGCGCAGGTGCCGTCAAGGCTCGTGGTTATACGTCACCTGTAGGAATTTGTCTGTATACACTAGGTAGGACCTGGGGCGGACCACCCCTTGTATTTAGTATAGTAGCCAGGGAAGTTATTGTTTTATGTACGGTTTAGTTTGGCGTTCTTTGTTTTGATACTTAAAGCTAGAGATTCTGCCTACTTTAATGAAGTAGGCACTTTGACGTGTAAGTGGGTAACACGTAACACCGCTAGTGGTTGGAGTGCAGTTATGCAAATGATAGTTCCTACTCCGTTCCGACCGCAAGTGTTGTCTCTTGCGCATGCCCAGGCGTGGTCCGGACATCAATGAATACTAAGACTTAGAATGGAGTCTTTCGAATTTTTTGCAGGTTTGAAATTTGATGTGGTCCAGTTTTGTAAAAGCTGTCAATGTATGTCAACTCACCGGCAAATAAAACAGTTCCTCGTGCGCCACTCTGTCCGAATCCTGTGGTTGGGAAACCTTTTGACCGCGTAACAATAGATTGCGTGGGTCCATTACCAAAAACGAGGTCTGGTAACCAGTTTATATTAACCATTATGTGCAGTGCTACCAGATACCCAGAGGCTATTCCAATCCGTACCATAACATCTTAGACTGTGACCAAGGCACGAGTCAAGTTCAAAAAATAAAATAAAAAAATTGGTCTAAAAAATAATTTTAACTGACCAGGAAACCTACCATGTCTAAGTTGTTCGCTAATGTGTTAAGTCTGTCAATTTCCCACCAGGTTTCTTGTCCATATCACCCGGAGAGTCAAGGAGCTCTTGAGCGCTGGCATCAGATTTTAAACGCGATGCTACATAAATATTGTATGGATTCTAACATATTGGGAAGAAGTGCCGTTTGTCCTGTTTACAATCAAGGAAACCGTGCAGGAGTCCTTAGCCCTGCTGACCCTGTATTTGGACACACAATAACACTTAGTCGTTCTTTTACACCAGGGGATCAAGTACTGGTTTTATTGCCGATCCCGGGTTCGTCTCTGTCGGCACGTATCGTGTGGTAACAACCCCAGATCGTAAACTCTCTTCCCGTGTTTCATGTTAATATGCTGAAGGCATATCACGCGCGCGACTCTCCCATTAGCTCCTCAGGTGAGCCGGTCCAGACCGCAATCTCCAGTGGCGCCTGGAGGAGACCTAGATGAGGATGACGGATTGGAGTTAGGCCATACGTTACAGTAGTGTGAGCGCTCGTGTAATTCTGAGATGTTGGCGCATTAACCCTCTCAAATGGAGTATTTGAGTAAGGAGAAAACTACTGACCCTATGCTGTTGATAAACCCATTTCTTGCTGTGTTCCAGGACGTTCCTAGTCGCACGTCTGTTTCGGAGCATGAAGTGGATGTGGGGAATGCTGCTCATATTCGTCAGCTTCCCCATCGAGTAAACTCGAAAAAGTGATATTATTTACAAGAAAAAAGGTTCGGCGAACGTAGTAGCCGACGCCCTTTCAAGGGCTTATCAACTGGGATTTTTTTGCGTTGTATTCCCCAGTCTATGTTTCTGGGTGTTCTGTTTGTTCTTTCTGCACACGTGCGGTTAATCTCCCTTCCGTTATTGAGTTTAGCTGGTTCCCATCATCCAATCACGTCCTTCCATCCGCTGTATAACAACCCTCCATTCACTACCCCTTCTGGTCCATGATCCTTTTGGTCCATTCGCCTGTTGTCTTAGTGTATTCTCTTGTCTGGTCTGCTCTGTTTTTCTGTGTCACGGTACACTTTGTTGTTTGCACCCCTCTGTTTGGTTCCAACAGGGATGGGGACCGTACCCTGGGGGTGTGTAGGCCAGAGGCTCGTGGTTATACATCACCTGTAGGAGTTTGTCTGTATACACTAGGTAGGACCTGGGCGGACCACCCCTTGTATTTAGTAGAGAAGCCAGGGAAGTTATTGTTTTATGTACGTTTTAGTTTTGGGGGTTTAGTTTTGCTGTGTTTTGGTACCACCCAGCCCACTCTTTAGGTGTTGGTCTATGGGTGCATAAGCCACACCTGAAAATCCAGGCAGGGTTCCACCCCCTGGGGGGAGGAGAAGGTGAACCTCTGCAGCGTGGAAGTGAAGAACAGGAAGAGTTCCATCTTGGCCAACTGCTCCCCGGAACACACCCTCAGACCTGAGAAGAGAACCAACCAATCACAGAACACCATCACTAATGATTCCCAGTTCCTACAAATGAATTGGCCCCTAAGTTTAAATAATGGCCCTACTACGGTACAGTGGGCCCACGGTTCAGCGTGTATTGCAGTTTGTGGGTCATCGTAAAGGTACTGTTTCATTATGAATGATGTCATCAGGTTAGAAGTGTTTCCACTCGAGTAGCCAACAGTGGCAAAGCAATGAATGTCGACTGTACTTTGCTTACGGTCTTCTTACCCTCTTTCGGTTCTTTTTAATGATGATTGGGTTAATCACAGTGACATATGTATCTAAGGGGGAGCTGAGCTCCGATACATATGGTAATAATGAAATCTAATGGGGAGCTGAGCTCCGGTACATATGGTCAGAATGAGACCTAAGGGGGAGCTGAGCTCCGGTACATATGGTCAGAATGAGACCTAAGGGGGAGCTGAGCTCTGGTACATATGGTCAGAATGAGACCTAAGGGGGAGCTGAGCTCCGGTACATATGGTCAGAATGAGACCTAAGGGGGAGCTGAGCTCCGGTACATATGGTCAGAATGAGACCTAAGGGGGAGCTGAGCTCCAGTACATATGGTCAGAATGAGACCTAAGGGGGAGCTGAGCTCCGGTACATATGGTCAGAATGAGACCTAAGGGGGAGCTGAGCTCCGGTACATATGATCAGAAGGAGACCTAAGGGGGAGCTGAGTTCCGATACTTCCACTGGCCAGCAGTTTACATTTTAGAAACAAATGTAAAGTAGAGAAGAGGCTCCCCTGGTTCCCAAATATCAATGTAAACACTGATTGTGAAAAAGGCTCCAATGATACTTCACATGAAAATAACTCAATAAAAATAAATCGTACTCCTATGGGAACATCCATCTACAGTGACATCCGTCTATGGAGACATCCTTCTGCTATGGAGACATCCTTCTGCTATGGAGACATCCTTCTTCTATGGTGACATCCTTCTCTGCTATGGAGACATCCTTCTGCTATGGAGACACCCTTCTCCTATGGAGACACCCTTCTCTTATGGAGACATCCTTCTCCTATGGAGACATCCTTCTTCTATGGTGACATCCTTCTCCTATGGTGACATCCCCTTCTGCTATGAAGACATCCTTCTCCTATGGTGACATTCCCTTCTGCTATGGAGACATCATTCTCCTATGATGACAACCCCTTCTGCTATGGAGACACCCTTCTTCTATGGTGACATCCTTCTCCTATGGAGACATCCTTCTTCTATGGTGACATTCTTCTTGTACGACACACTTTTCTATGTCATGTACTGTTTGTGTAGTCAAGTAATACGTCCACAAAACTCATCCGGGTCTGGTACCAGACATAAGATATTCGAGTCCATCTGACCCAATTCAATAAATGCAAGCAGGCAATATGAACCATGGCCAGGAGGACAAGGAGAACATAATCGAAAAGAGAAATTGGATTTGCCTCACAACATCTGTAAATGAATGCTTACGTTATCGAGGGCCTCAGACAGCACTAACATTACCAAAGTGTTATTCTGAGCACGGTTAGAGAGCGACAGAGAGACAAATAATGTATAACTCTAGGATGGAGAGAGAGAGCCCCGTTCTTACCACAGCATGTCTACACTGCAGAACCTATGGAAGAGAGTAAACCCAGGTCCAGCCCATTTGTATCCATCAACATGTCTGCTCAAAATCCAACATAGTCCACAGCTGAGGGAAAAGGGGTCACACCTGGATGTGACAGCCTGAGGCGTTTGCCTGGGCTGTCGGACAGGACAGAATTATTTAAGCTGACAATACCTTCGCACATGAAGGTATTGCCTTATTAAATGCAAATTACCAAAGAGATCATCCAACCATTTGGGGGAAAGGCCTCAAAGTTACACACAGAGGCACTTGCCTTTCCTTCTTGGTACTGACTGGTGGAGACATTACATCGTCCAAAAGAGATTATTTTGTCTTTGAAAACTGAATGTATGAATTAAGCTGTAATGAAATGCCTGTGTGTTTGCTGTCCACACCCGAGGGTCTATACCAATATTGTATGCATTTGATGCTGCAGGGACCAAGTTTGGCCCAAAAACTACTAACTACATGTGTCAGAATAACCAGCTGGTTAAGCCTTTTTCATATGTATTTGTCATTTGTATATAATTTGATTTAATATATCTTAGCAATAAACACAAGGCGTAGAACAGGGAAGCCCTGCTAGATTGATCGGTGTATTTATTACTTTTGACTGAATCTATTTTTCATGAAATTACAGGTTTTATAATTTTATGCGTTATTTTCATGTATTTAATGTTTTCAGTGTCTTTTTGCGAATTACATTTCTCATTCTGGCCAGCATTGTTTTTCGTTTTCGACAAGCGCTGTAACTTCTTTTAAAAATGTTAATTTTTCATTGACGGAAGTCCACAAGCCTTTGAGAATAATTGTGAATGTATACAACCTTTGATGTAACTAATTGCGATTAAATCAAGCTCAGTTGTCAGTTTTGAGATCCATTGCCCTCTCTCTCTCATTTGAAACACTTGTTTTGTTGTTATTGCCCTCACCTGTTTATCCACGTCACGGACCCTATTTTAGTTTCTGCTTCCCCATTTGTTTCTGTCAGTGTTTGTTTTGGCTTACACCAAAGTAACGTTGTTCCGTTTTGGGCCGTGGTTTATTTTGTTTATGTCCTAGTTTTTGTATTAAGCATTATGTTTAGGTACTGCCCGTTTTTGTTTAATTTAGTAAACTCGGTATCGCTACGTCAGCCTCTCCCACCAGACCTGTGCTTATAAACAACCCAAGAGTAGATCGCCTTTGAAGTTTAGTGTTGATCGAGGGTCTGTTTCGCCTTTTCAATTGTGATAAATGGCCAGGGGCCTACTACTAGATTAGCACTTCTACTCTGAAATGCAATATAAATACTGTGCATTGAAGCACTTGTCTTGAAGGCTACCAGAAAGTATTGGAAATTCCCAGAGTGTGATTCACCGTCCCGGTAGCTATGAGCTGGGAGAGCTGCCATATGGGGATAGAACTTTTGTCTGTAAAGAAAAGAGGATTTAATTTTAATGCGACTGGCTTCAATTACTCATTCCTTCTTCCGAATATGATTACAGAGCAAACAATATGCTAACTCTGAGAGATCTATATTATATAAATGTTAATACCTCTATTATGGCGACGTCCACAAAAGAAACGGAAAGAGCTTTTGAACGAGTTGGAAACTAATATGACGGCTTTGTTGCTCAACATATTCAGAGTAGGTTGGTTCAGGTTTCTTTCTACAGGCTTGGGGAATTGTTTTACTTTGTAACCTACTTCAAGACGTGTGAAGTCTTGTCAGGAGCCTTATGAACAATGATTATCGCCTTATGTTTGTGAACCGTATGTTCAGTTTGTCTGCGTAGCAAACATTGGCATCTGAAAATGACCCTGGAAAATGAGACTTCACGGTTTTCCTAAACCATCTTAAGACCTACTTGTAAGTCACTCTTTCAATTAATTTCATGATGTGCAGGTAATTTGCTTTAAAGTGCATTTTAAAAGGCAGCAGAAGCACCAGAAACTATTGCTTCATCTTCATGTGGAAAAAAACCAAATACCAGTCAAAGCTGTGCTGTGTATGATTTAGTATTTATGCAGTTTGCTTAGTTGAAAGCAATCAATTACGCTGGTTTGTTTTTGTGAGGCAGTGTAAAAAGGCATTCTAACTTGAGTACAAATACATCTGTTTGTTGTTTCTTCCAGATCTTTACCACACTCCCACCATTTTGTGTTATTAGGAAACCCCAAAACGTAATTTACTGGGCCAATTTTGCACTGCCCTTACCGAACTCCAGACTGCTGCCTGAATGTTGTGCTGCTGCACGGGGTTGAACCTTGATGCAGTTACAGTAAATGTGACAGAGATGGCAGCCATCTCCTCCTGCCCGTCCACACAGGCTGAATCCCAATTGGATCCCTGCACCCTCCACTCACCTGTAACGTTCCTGTGATCATGGGCCTGCGGGGGGGCCTGAACACCCCTTCTCAAAGAGTTTGCCGTTTTGGTTTGTCGACCACGAGCAAAGTGGATACCCACTATGGTAAAGCTTTATTTTTTAGCTTATGGCATTATCCCACGGAAACGATTGATCGACGTGTCTGATTATGTTACACCTGCATTTGTTTGTCTGACTAAATGTTCCTTCTTAAAATCTTAGGAGGGATTTGTGAATTGCATGCTTGTTTTATGAGTTAAACGGAGAAACAAAAAGGCACCGACATTTAGGTCCTCCGTGTGCCCTGAGGTGAATGGGTTTATCGGTTCCCTCGCCATTCAGTAGAAGTCCCCCTCCGGGCTTCATCAGCAACACGAGCCCATGGCGGGTACTCTGAGAGGGTGTGGGACTGATGGGCTGGTTGGTGATTCACGGCTAGGCTGATTCGCATCTATGGACAAGTTGGTGACAAACATGGGTGAGTAACACGTTAGCATTCAGTTAATTAATGCTCGTTGTTGCCTGTTATTAGTCTTTTATAAAGCCCCTTTTACATCTGCAGTTGTCACACAGTGCTCTTACAGATACCCAGCCTGAATCCCTAAAGAACAAGCAACGAGAGTTAACAAGTAGAGACGAGCATCTCACATTCACAACCTCTGTAGTGATATTTACTGTGTTTTCTCTTTAGTCCTGGAGTGACTCGTGAGGGAATCAAAAGAAAGCAGCAGTGCAAAAATAGTTAAAATGTTACGAGGTGGGGAAAAGACACCATTGAATGTGATGCGTCTTTCCCCTCCATATAAAACTGTAAAGTTTTGTCAGTAGTTGATTAGAATGCAGCTGTCAGTGGTGAGAATAACCTTAAGAAGGATGGTCACTAATCTCTGCCACCGGCAAAATACAGTTCCAGATTGTTCTGTAGGAAGGAAGATGTGTACCGGAATGTATTGATACACCCTAATAATTTCGATTCCACCTCAAACACACTTAAATGGCAATCCACCAGAAGTCTTCTAGTGTCCACCGAATAACCGTTGATTTTCAAATAAAGGCCTACTAAAAGAAAAGAGGACTAATGTATGACAAAGTCAAGTGATTTTCAGAATAACCCCTTCTCATCATTGTCAACTATACCCGTAGTTTAAGTACTTTTCTAATAGTTAAAATATTATTTAGAATTCATGTGATTGGTGCAACTGACAGTACGCCCTATTAGAGGACTGACTTTCAGGTGCTTCTCACTGCAAGAACCCCATTAGTGTGAAGGTTGTCCCTGGGGGTTTGTGGATCTCAGTGTATGGCAGTGGGCACACAAAACATTTGACAAGCTGCCACTAATGTCTTGTTATTTCACTGAAACTTGTATTCTAATGTAATGTATTCTAATTTTTTTTTTTTGCTTTTACAGCACGCTTGATAAATAATTAGCACCGGTGTTCGACTTAATGTGTCTTCAGTCTGTCCAAAACAATCGCACTAACTTGGGGATAGTACAGCTTCTTAAAGGTGTGTAGTTATTTACAATTTTATCCTAATTATTATTTTATTAAATGCCAATATAGATAATCCTTTGGGGCACATCTCTAAAGCCATTCATGCTAGCGTGTTACCTTGTGTTATCCCTTTCAATGGACCTTCTAGAAGATCTGCTTTTGCACTTACAACAATAGGAATACCTAGCATAAAGGCCCTTTAAAGATATCTTCTGCATATGTTAGTGTTTAGACCTAGCATCGAAGTCCCTTTACAGATATATTCTGCCCAAGTTGGTACTACAATCAATAGGCGACAAAAGTAATTATCACTACAGCCTCAAAGTCCCATCACTAGTCTGTCATCATCTAGGGGTTCTGGGTCCCAGGAGGAATGATGGCCACATATGTTAGTAAATTAGGATGGGAATGAAAGGCCCTTGAAATGAAAAGTGAAAACATTTCAAAGTATTAAAATCCCTGTAAAACAAATGCTTGAGATGCACAAAGAGCACAAACTACATCATAAACTGATTCATTTAGCAAGCAATTAGCACCGTCATAAACGTAATTTGCAATTAAACCCCTCAATCACGAGTTGAGTATCAGATGAAGGGCACATCTTAAATCAACAGAGTGCTATGCTAAATTAAATATGTTATTCAAATGAGCCTGCTCTGTTTATTCGAGTTGTATAAGTGTCATTGATTACAGCCTCTAATAAACAAAGTCATTATCGTCTTTCTTTTCTTACAACTGCCACTCTGAACCAACTCTGGGTGCAATAAAGGCAGTTCATTTTCTTAGTACCTGGGATTTCACTATATAAATCATTCCACAGGGATTTCCCGCTCATTCTCTCCTGAGTTGTTATGGCATTTGAAAGTGGCAGAAACAGAAGGGTAACTAGCTGTGGTGGATTCATGAAGTATATGGACGGTGACACATACTTTTTCCTCAGTATTCCAGCATTTCTGGCTTGGATACGATATACAATGATTATCGGATTAATATTTAGACTGTCAGCTTGAGTTTGACAGTATTTTTTTAATCCTTATTTGATTAATGATTCAGCACATTTGGAATATGTTCCCACCATTTTAGAGTGGCAGAAGTTGGCATAAAGTCCCTGAAACAAGTAGGACGTGAATAAGGCTACAGTACCTGCCTGGCAGTGCCTAGTGCCTCATCACCAACATATCCAGAATTTGGGAATTTTTATGGGCCACAAATACAAGCCAATCATTGTATTCCAAGGGTATTCCAGTATTATGTTTTGCAGTATTTTTTGTTGAGGAAGAGACGTGTTCAGAGGAACAGTCATTCCCTTTGAGGCCTATATGAAGGTGTGTGTTGCATCGTCAAAGCCAAGTGATACGTTTTGCTTGATTTAATACCCAAACAATCAAGATGAGATCTGTTATAAGCCGGCTGTTTGCGCATCCTGACATCAGCTCACCAAACTGAAATCAGCTGCAGTCTTCCCAGTCAGCAGTCTAACGAGCATAGATTAGTTTGTTTGTCACTTTGGTACTATTCACACAAATATGTGGTAATTCTTCACCTCTCAGAACAGAAAACAAATCAGACTTTCAAACAAGCTCTTTCGTCAAAAGTCACATTTTGACATTGACTGAGTGTCAGCTAAGGGAGAAACCATGGAACAAATTTTAAAGCACTACACAAATTGACTGTGTTAAAGACTAATTTACACCTGAACCATCTGTCATTTTATGCATATTCTGAAAGAGAATTTGGTTCCCACTATTTGATTTTATGTAAAGGCTAAATATCATCTCATACAAAAATGCTCATGAGTATATCCAAACAGAGGGGAAACCTTCCAGCCCACGGATGCTGACAGTTCCAGATGATTGATTTATACTCTGCTGACGCTTTGAAACACCGCTGTACTAGGATCAATTATCTTTAGTAGACCGATTACCTGAATGATCCCATGGATTCACTGGGACCAGAGTATCATCAGCGGACTGCAATTCTGTTGTTGTTCAATGAAACAAAACTGAATACACTGTTTGCATAAATTACTTAGTCTTCCCCATAAACATCCACACAAATTTGCAGTAAGACAGAGAGTGAAAAACCAAACATGGTTTAGGGGAGTGACAGGGTCCAACCAAACGGGGAACAATCTTCAGGGGGGAGAGAGCTAAGGGCGTTTCTCTCAGATTGTCTCGATCCCGTTTGAAACACTGTGCCATAATCTCAAAACATAATCTAAAATCTTTCCAAGTCCAAGTCAAGGTGAAAGAGACTGGAATAAAGATGTGATCAGCACCTGTGAAACACAAGCTGATCAATGTCTTCGCCAAACAACGTCAGACCACCTAAATTAAAGGTTTGGATCTACTTTAAATAAGTGTCCTGTGTTGACAAGTCATCAGTATCGACATCTGCCTTTGGCCAATGATGTTTTGTAGAGTGAATTAATGCAAACATTTTGACAAACTTTGTCTTGCATTAAACACGGATTCTACCCTTCACAATGACTACCGGAGGTGAATCACTACTCCGGGTCGGCCAAGAGGTAAACAAACGGATTTGCCGGACGAAACCTGTTTCTCCTCTCCTTTCACCATTTGCCTTTTTTGGCACGCAGCCGCATTACAGAGCCTGTCTTTTATCACTTAAGAGGCGCTTACACAAATCAGCACATGTTTTCCGCCATGCTAGACAGGTAGGCAAACTTTTCCACCATGGCCTCAGGGAAGGTGTTTCTTCAAGTTGTCGTGCTAAATGCCAAAACATTTTGTAATAATATTTGACATTCTCCAGGTCTCTCTGTGAACAAAGAGAGGATCGTGGGGGAGAGGATAATGTCCTCACATTTACGGTTTAGTCATTAAGCAGACACTCGTTTTAGGAGTAAATGTATTTCACCTTTATTTAACCAGGTAGGCAGATTGAGAACAAATTGTCATTTACCACAGCGACCTGGCCATGATAAAGCATGATTGTGCAGAGACAACATCAAAATACAAAGTACTAAATGCAGACAAAATTCAATTAATCAATAGAAAAATCCATGTGCTGTTTGTGCTTAAGAGGTCTGTCAATACATTTTGTCGAACCTCCTCAGACATTTCTCTGGTTCAATATTCTCAGAGCTAATTTGAGCACAGTGACAAAAAACAGGATGATTACTTTCCAGTTGCCAATAATATTGTCCAGGGCATTTTAGGATTGAGTAAATTATTCAGATCTGTTTGGTTTCATTCAACTGCCAAGAAAATAGTACGTTGATATGGATACAGAAAGAGTTTAGAATGTTTCAGGAATCAGTTTTCTGGAAGATAAGGTGAGGTATTTGTTAGGTGGTGATGTGGCGTGACTGACCAATGATAATTTGGCTCCTCAATTTCTGGGTTGGAGGAGTTGTTATAGTAACAAAGGTTGTTGTTATTGAAGCAGGAGCGCTGGGTGTGAGGAATGGATCTGGTAACTGGCCCCGATCTGGTCCCAGGTGACGGTTCTCAAGCTCTAGAATCACCTCAAACAGCTGTCGTTGTTCATCTTCCAGTCTTGTGCCTGAAGTTCACTTGACTGTTGTTGTCAAATGCGCCTTTAAATTTTAAGCGCTTACCACTCGAGACTACATTATCCAGAAGCCACTGTGTTTGCTAATGTTGCACATATGGTTGGGGGGGCAGAAGAGTCAGACACCCGAGTCCTGCTAACCTGGTAGTGTTTAAAGTTGATATCTTTCGCAGAGTTACTGGGCTTTTAGAATTTTGCGTGATTTTATTGCTTGGATCCTAAAGTTACCTCGCTTAGAAGTCAACTAAATGACAGCAATGGAGGAACTGCAGCTTAAAAATGTGACTAACTGTTTTGCTGCAGAGGATATCTGATTGATTTAATCAGTAGACAAGGAAAACAAAACATTCCATCTAGAATTTAACCAGCTAGGATGCCACTTTGGCTTTTAAAGGGGAAAAGGTTGTTAATATAAATAAAAATCACTGAGTACCATTAAATGGAGGTTCCATATACCACGACAGAATCCTCCATTATATGATACTGTGTGGATATTATTGACATTCCTGTCACAAAGACAAAGCGTAATTTTTCCAAGGCTGCTGGTCAGACCACTATTACATGAAGTAACACTGTGAACACCGTAACATGTATCACTGGGGTGGAGAAGATGGGCTGTTCTGGATGGCACTTATAAAGCAACCTACTCTTCAGAATGTGTCAACAAAGCTTTTAAAGTAGTTCCTGCATTGTCTGTCCATGTGTGTAGTGAAAATGTTGCTCTTAGATGGGAACACGAGATATATTGCGTATTTTACCCAAAGCACATTGGGATGGAGAAATCCTAATATTCCTTATTAATCCTGTCTTGCGGAGCAGACCAAGGACATGTCATTCATAAACGTCTCCATAACGAAGTCTAAGGTTAAAGTGCCTTGGTTTCCTCAATGATTATGTGAGACTCAATGGGGAACTACTATTATTTACTGCTATTCAGTAAACAACGGATGTAAACATGTGAAATGTCGCAATTGGAAATCCACAGTGAGCGGTTGGGTAAGTAGCAACGGCTAAGAGCTAGCAAAACATTAGCATGTCACTCCACCTTGTTCAAGTAAGTGCAACAACCGGGTCAAGAATATGTGTGGCAGGTCTCTCCGGACTTTGGGATGTAATATGCCCTCTGAAATTATGGTTTCCATCTGTGTAATAGCAGGTCGATAATTTACTTTCTTGCTAGGGCACACTTTTTTTTTTTTGTTCCCGCCACGCTAGAATTTAGCCTACTGTTTTGACTTGGTGGTGCAAATATAGCCCCTTTTTTAAAGAAATCATAATAGCATATTGCAAGAGCTTCCATTGTTTGCTTGAGTACAGCTACTTCAGTCATTCTGTGAAAAAGCCCCCCATGATTTGCTCAAAGTGCAATAACGTCTTGTAGCTTCCGCGCTGTTTCCACCGATGTTACATAATGGCCGTTACCTGAACTTTCCTGAATATGTGTGCATGAAATAAGTGGTCATGGGGAAGGAAGTATTGTTTTTATTCTGAGAAAGCCTTCGGATCATTTAGGTCCCGGAAAATGGAATTGCCTTAGCATTTCCTCTGTCAATACTGTGACTACAATATAGCAGCAAGCTTAGAACTGGTGGTTGTCCTAGCAGTGGGAAGTCAGTTGTCACGCTGAAGTGTGGAGCACGAAGGTACTCAGCGATCAATCAAGGGAAAGAAGAGATTTGATTTCTTTGCCCACTTGCTTTGCACAGTTTCAATGAATAACAAAGTATGTAGCTATTCATTAAATTGCAGTTGTGCTATGCTTCAAAATAACCACAAAACTTTGAAAGGTGCAAAAGGTAGCGTAGGATTATTTCTTTAGATGGCCTGATGTGTTGATCAAATCAGGCTATCAAGAATTCAATAAAGAATCCACTCATGCATGGTTGTGTATTTAGCAGTCTTTCACTCTATTGTTTGCAGGTATAGGTTTGCTGATATTTCTTGTGTGCAATTTGCTCAGTCTTTTTCAAACCAAAAAAAGGCTTTATCAGTCTCTCTCCAGTTGAATTTCTGTCTCAAAAGAGATGGATGAATTGACCTGAAATAGCTGCTTTGGGTGAGAGCCTCTGCTAAATGATTCAAATGTAAATGTAATTCCTGTTCCAGAAACCACTCTTTTCTTTGTAGAATATGTTTTGTTCACTGAAGAGGAGGGTTGTATACCAAGAGTCCAGGGGGACACTTGCCTCATTTTGATCCTATATATGTCTCATATATATATATATATATTTTTTTTTTACCTATTAGTTGTTTACCATTATCCAGAGCGACATGCAGAGTGAATGGCATATTTAGAGAGCAAGGTGAAACAACCATACATGTTATTAAGGCAGTGCATTCTAATAATTGGATTAGTAATCGGCAAAAGTCAATGCTGAAAAGCAGATCATAGTAGTAATAAACAGAAAACGTTAGCAAAGGTTACAAAAGAAATGCAGACAGCTGATAGAAAACTACAGACTTTTAGGTATCAGGGCAAATGTATGTGAGAGGAGCATGAGGTACAGATACGCAGAAAATACAATTTGAGTAATACACAGGATTACAATTTAGCAATAATGCATAAGGTAATGCATTTGGTTGTTTAATGCTTTGATGAAGATGGTTTAAATCTTAATCTGTTTTTAAGTTTGCTGCTCTTAAACACACCCTGAGTTAGTTGAGGCCATCAGAATGATACCCATTAACATTCACCAGTGAGAACACCTGTCCAGCATGATCGCATTATCATTCATGATTACCGGGTAATGCCTGAGTAATATGACTCTATTGTTATTTAAATTAGAACTGCTTGGTTAAAAGACACCTGCTGCCTTGTTAATGTGGTGTATGTTGTTTTACTGCTTTCCCATCGCGCAAAATCATTTCATGTCTCTTGATTGTCTTAGACAATCTGGAACAATGTTTTTTTACGTCATATTCTCGGTGGGTTGTCTTTCCCCATCATCGTTTCTTCCATCATATATGGAACCATGGGTCATGCACGTACATAAAATACACATGTTTACCGACCATATTTACACGACTTTGAAAGGGATAGTCTCTGCCAGGCGAAACAGGCTAATGACGGGGCACGTTTGAACGGGTTCAGACTCAATTACTCCACGCAAAAGTCAATCTCCCTTTGACGTCTGTCTGAACCTTTTCCCATCTTCTCTGGCACACATCTGTTAGCACCGGCATCGCTCAGTAACCAGGAAGCGGCAGTTAGAGCTTCCTGTAGAAGGACCCGCGCTGAGCAGTGGCTATACTGATGTGTGATCCTTATTTGAGATAAGTTTACGACAGTGGCGAAAATAGTCCGGAGGCAAACACTGTAAAATGTGTCACGACCAAGCTGGAGAATTCCCGGAACAACTAGTCAAAATCAGGATTGAACGCCTGGAGGTTACAATCACATTGAGAAATAAAAACGTTAAGGACACAATGCAGCACAAATTATTGCACTGGAGTTTTGTTGACAAAGGTGCAGATACCCACAGCTTTATTAGCATACAACAGCATGTCCCATTGACCTGAAGGAAATCCAGGTAGCTTGAGGAAAATATATTGAGCTGCAGCAGGAGTCTTAATACTACTGAAAGCAAGGATGATTAGAGTCACTTTGTAGGTCTTTAAGTGTTTTACTTCTTGTGCTCACCTCGTTAGTCGGGATGTCTTTTGACTGAGATTCCTAACAGTGTTTAACTGGATAACCAGTTCTAAATCTGAGAAGGGCCACTTTGCTTAAAAGCGCCTGTCTCCACACACACACGCCAATCTAGGGAGCATCCACGGTTGTTTCTTATTTTATTTATTTCGGTTCTATCCCAGTTTTATGATATTAAATTCACCAGTGTGTCCGTGCCTTGTAGCAACAACCCTGCGTTTATTACGGGATAGCCGACGAACGAGACACGTTTTCTACAATCATGTCTCTCCAGATGGTTTTCATTCTAATCCGATGGCTTGATCATCCAGGGAGCATTTGGCTGATGCATGTGCCTGAGGACAACGCATTCCCCAAACTGACCACAAGGTGTCACCCTTTCAGAACCTCTTGCACAATCCGGCTTATCATAGGTAACACTTATCATAGGTAACGCTATCATATGTAACACTATTTACAATTATGTTGCCATAGAGGCTCACAGCGTAACAAGTTTAAGTGTATTTCACACATGCGACGATGCAGAGAATATTCAATTAATGCAGGTTTTTTTTTGGTTCCATTGAAATTATGCCGACATGGCCTCTTTGGTCATAATTCATGTTTGTTCTACCTTTGATTAATTTCAAAGCGGATTTGGAATTCTGATGAGGCTGGTGGAACATGAGTCTGTAGGTTTCAGCCCCTATTCATGGGAAACTTGTAGCACTGCAGCATGGGTTTGAATCCCGCTAAAACAATTATCTGTCTTTTCCCACTTCCTCTGTGCGATACATAGATGTAAAAGGCCATTCATGAATCTTAATAAATTCTGATGAGGGGGTGTGGAGATTTGTGTGAAACCCCCATTGTACTTTTGGCTACATTCTTTTGTTAGTAGTTTGTGGTTATTAGAGCAAAGATGTGTCACTTACACAATATAGAGCCAAATGTGTGTATTTACAGACTTTGAATATTTAAAAATGTCCTTCCACTGAAGGATTATTAGTGGTTGGTTTATGCTCGTGTGAATAAGGGAGAGAAAGACGAATATCCAGTGTTCGTGTGTGATTGTGTTCTGAGCATCACTGAATTACACAGTGATGAGAAATGACCCTCACGGCACACAAACCACATCAGCGAAAGAGCCCGTGTGAGAAAGAGAGCATGAGAGGGAGAGAGAGATAGAGGCAGGATTCGCTCACAGGAGAGAGAGAGAGAGAGAGAGGCTGGATTCGCTCACAGGAGAGAGAGAACGAGAGGCTGGATTCGCTCACAGGAGAGAGAGTACTTGGCCAACGGCACCCTGAAAAAACACAGGATAAGGAACAGGAGAGGGATTAAGGAGGTCATTAACATTGTGTTAAATCTTGGGAATATAAGTGGAGACGCAGACTTTTACGAGGAAACAAGTAGGAGGTAAGACAATTCACTATTGGAAAACTTGTACTTAATTACAAACGCAGTTTTTTTAATGTAAATGGCAGTTGGATGTCTTTTTGAAATGATCTTGATGCGTGAAGTGTATAATTATGTTTACTGTGATAAAAAGGTTTGATCTCAATCTTACATTAAATGCAGACCTTCATTTTATATTTTTATGATTAAAAGTATAGTCATGTATGATATTATTATATTGATTTTGTTCTATTACACATTCATTACATCAATTGTTTTAATGCTTTTAGGAAACCAGTCATGTCCACACAGTAATCATTGGGCTCTCATGCTCTTTCCAAGCTGACATTTCCTCTCAAGGTTTAAAATAAAACAATGGCTTGCCTCGGACCTCCAAAGCTAAAAGGCTTTGCTAATTTGGTGTGCGACTTGTGGTCGCCTAAATCACCTTAAATGAGTCAAGTGTTCACCCTAGTTACAAGCCGAGCTCATGAAAACGGGCCGTTATTACAGGTAGATGTCTTCCTACCAGTCATCTGCGAATTCACATGATCTTTGATACTAACACATTTGTAGACCTTTGTTCAGCAGTTGATTTTAGAGTTTAGTTGTTAGATCGGGGTAAATGTCAGCCTAGCTTAATGCTTCTGATGAACAAACTGGCAGTGGTGTTGAAGGCTCACAGCTGATACAATCGCTTCACACTGCACTTTGACAGTGATAACTGCAGTGATTTTCCTACGTGTACGCATGATCGGTGCAATTCCGTTTAGAATAAATATCACGTGACAAAACAATCTTGGATTTGATGATCATATGGTCATGCGAAATGCTATGTGGAAGACTGTTTTTTAATCTCGGTCCTACTGACCTGACAGGCTGTTATTCCACATTAGTGACTGACATGGTGGACTGTGTGGGGATGCTGATATTGCCTGCTGCTTGGGGTTTGATGTTCCTTAAGTAAGATGTATTTGTTGTGTGTACAGGACACATGTTGTTAAGTATAATAAACCTAACCCTGTAACCCCTGAACACTTAACCCCCTAAACCTATCCTCAAAATCTATTCCCTAACCCCAACCTCTAACTCCCTAACTTTAACTCCTTACCATAATTACTAACCCTATCCCCTTGCCCTTCTAATCCTATTTTGTAACCCTAACCCACTAACTATAACCAATAACTAACCCTAACCTCTAACCCACTAACTATAACCAATAACTAACCCTAACCTCTAACCCACTTACTATAACCAATAACTAACCCTAACCTCTAACCCAATAACTAACCCTAACCTCTAACCCATTAACTATAACCAATAACTAACCCTAACCCTTGTATTGCTGTTAGTTGGAGGATATAATATCTTCTATCTGTGCTAGATTTAATAATTTATTTAGAAATCACAACATTGCAGCTAACAACAAAGGAAGAAATATACTTAATGGATAAAAATGTACACACAAGCGTGTGCGAAATTTGAATAAAACCAGCCAGAATTAATACGTTGAGTGGTGAATGCTTTGTTAAGAAATAGTAAAACTTAGTATCCTAATGATCCTTTCTTAACTTCTAATTTTATGTTGAGGATTTCTGGTTGATGCAGTGGAATAAACTAATGTTCACATCTAGCAATCAATTACTTTACGGTGTTGATTACTGTGTTTACATGTCAAAGGGAGGAATAAATAAAACCTAACAGCTATTATGCTAATGCTTATTTGTTTGGAAATGGAGAATTGGCTAGGGCGAAAATATTAATTGTTCACAGCGGTGGTGCTTTAAAATATAAATATTTCTATATAAAATATGAAATCTCTTTTCAGCTGAAACGTTAAAAGACAAAATAAAAGTCACAGTGGATTCTAGCCAATTAACAAGGAGAAAGCAGTGCATTCCACTCACTGGACTGGCATTGCGATTGGCTCTGTCTGAGACAGGGTAACGTTGTGCAACGACAAGGCAAGGTCACTATTTTTGGGCGCCTGTGTATTTCCACAGGAGGTGACTGGAGCACCCCTTCACGCAGATCATGGCTTTTCCCGGCAGACTTGCTTCAGCTCATTGGTTGCATGGTTATATCAGTCGTATTGCCGCTTCCAGTACAAAAGACAGTAACATCCAATGTTTCCAACGTTATGAGCCCTCTAGATGTCACGATAAACAGGCCACGATTCATTGGGGAAGCTGGCACTGCAACACGCAACACGTAGCATAGTCAAAAACAGGCCGGCTTGAAACCAAAGCACATTGCTATGAGAATGTACACACAGTGTATATACTTAGAAATATTGTTTACATTTTTGGTTTGACACAAGTTACTACAACAACACTTTTCTTAATAACAAGGCAAATGTGTCAGGCAATCATGTGACCCTTTATGGCTGATGTTTCTAGCCAAAATCAAAACAAATCTTTTAATTCACACTGCTTTCTGCAGTGCATCACCAATTTGTAAAGAATAAGTAAAGAATAGAAAGAAAATATTATTACTAATGTTAATCTATCACATTAGGCTTATTACAAACGAGAAATAAATGACAAGCAGGGTTGAGCCACTTCAAAGTGCCTTCATCAATCAGATATGAGATACCTGTCCAGAAGATGTATTGTTTGCACCTTTGAGCACTGGTCCTCAGCAATTAACAAATACGTTTCCTAGATGTCCGTTTCTTGGACGGAACACCTCCCGATGTGATCCTTTCCAGATGTCAGTAAACATCTGCTCACAGGCGACTCTATCACAGTTTTTAAAAAACGATCAGACAGGGTTGGGAGATACTCTGGGTTGGCAGACATCTCTGAGTGACGTTTACCGCCTCATGCATGAAAGCAGGTCAAAACATATTCACCAGGGGAAAGTGTTAACCATGGAGAAGGGGGGGGGGGCTCTGGGTGTCAAATGGGAGGGTTCCCCGGTTGACAGTCACGCTCTGATGGGTTCCCATCGGGCCGGTGCACCAGGCATGTGCTGACGCCCACGAGGCCCAGTCAGGTAATGAGGTCCCAGACGTGTATTTTCAGTAGTCGTTCTGTAGCGCGACGAAATGCCAAGCACTGCTTATTTGGACGGAGTGACTGGTAAGTGGGGTTTTATTGTTGTGTTTCCTGGGGCATCACAAGGCCTCCACTGGACCAACAGACCCGGCACTTGGGAGCCTCTACTGTGGTCTGGTTCCCCTGGGGAACCCCAAGCAGAAGCAGCAGGAAAGATACCACCTGCTTGTGGTGAAAGAAACCCGTAGGTGTTCTTTCTGGTGTGAGTAATTCAGTTGGCCAATTATGAAAGATTGTACCAGGGGCATATTATATATATATATATATATATAAATAAATATAGTTGGGTGTTACATTTAGTGGTTAGTCTTAGCAGACTAAAGCTGTGGCGTCATATGGTGTTACGCTTTGCAAGTGCATGATGAGGACATGGACAGGAAGTGCTCTTATACAGTCCAACATGAAAGGACTCCTGCATTCACAGAGCGTCATTGACAACCTCAGCTCATAGTGAGGAAGTATAATACATTAGAAAGACCCAGTCTTTGACTGAACGCCCCCTGTAGCCCTATGGTTGTGATTATCAGAGTCCAGTGACTCCAGATAAAACAACATTGCATTCTGATGCATTAAGACAGGGCAGTAGGAAATCACCAGCCTTTTGTCAAGATGACACTAAGTATTGCTCATTGAAATGTATATTAATTAGGGAATACATTTTTTTTATTAATCCCATTGAGCCTAAACCGCTGGCGTTTTGAGTTTAGCCATGATCAGCCTTTCAGTGTGGGACATTATTCTAAATGATCTAACATCCAGACCCTAGCAACAGAGGACATACACTGCAGAGAATGCCTCTTAGGCTCTGCGTAGACTAGTAAACACTTCCCCTGATCTTCTACGTACCACATGCAAAAATAGCCATTTGTTTATTGCAGGGACTCTGTCACGGACGGCCACATAGCCGGGTCTCCTGACCTGTCTCCTGACCTGTCTCCTCAGGCCTCGTCACTCACCGCCCGGGATGACGTCCGGACACAACTGCTCCCTCGTCGAGTGGGACTGCCCTCGGACCGCGACGTGTGCCAACCGGACGGGCGAGGCGGCCGGCGTGGAGGGCCTGGAGGACGCGTGCCTGACCCCGGAGGAGTTCCTGGAGAGGTACCTTGGCTGCCGGCGCTCCTCCGTCTTCCTCCCCGTGTGCCTCACCTACCTGCTCATCTTCCTGGTGGGCGCGCTGGGCAACGCGCTCACCTGCGTGGTCATCGCCCGCAACAAGGTGATGCGCACGCCCACCAACTACTACCTGTTCAGCCTGGCGGCGTCCGACCTGCTGGTGCTCCTGCTGGGCATGCCGCTGGAGCTGTACGAGATGTGGCAGAACTACCCCTTCCTGCTGGGCGCGGGCGGCTGCCACTTCAAGACCTTCCTGTTCGAGACGGTGTGCTTCGCCTCCATCCTGAACGTGACGGCGCTGAGCGTGGAGCGCTACGTCGCCGTGGTGCACCCGCTCCGGGCCAAGTGCGTGGTGACGCGGGCGCACGCCAAGCGGGTCATCGCCGCCGTGTGGGGGATGTCGGTGCTGTGCGCCGTGCCCAACACCAGCCTGCACGGCATCGCCACGCTGCCGCCGGTTGCGGGCGCCGACGCCCCGGAGCTCCCGGAGTCGGCCATCTGCACGGTGGTGAAGCCCCGCTGGGTGTACAACCTCACCATCCAGGTCACCACGCTGCTGTTCTTCGTGCTGCCCATGTTCACCCTCAGTGTGCTCTACCTGCTCATCGGCCTGCAGCTCAAACGGGAGAAGATGCTCCAGGTGCTGGAGGCCGAGACCAGCCTGGGCGGGGACAGCTACTGCCACGTCCGGAGCCAGCAGCAGAAGGCCCGGCGTCGCCAGGTCACCAAGATGCTGTGTGAGTATCGCACCACGCCGCGACGTCCACCCGACACCACGTGACTCGTCCCGGAGAGCCGGGCGCCTCTGGAAACGTTTCAGCCCCGTAAGACCGGATTTAAACGCCAACTATATATATATATATGATGGTTTTCTGTTTGCTTTTCAGAATGTGAAAAGGTGCCATTTTAGGGTGTATTATTGTATTTTAAGTGCAGCGGTTTAACCCTATGAATCCCATATCGTCCCATCAAGAAATCGATTAATTACGGCACGGGTTGAAGCAAGTGAGTCTTAGAGGAGTTCTCTTTAAAATGTACTTTCCAAGTAAATGTTACACTTGGTCCATCAAGAAATGCAAGAAATAATTTCAGCTGTTCAATGTGTCGCTCCATGACAACCATTCTACTGAATCTAAATTCATTCAGTTCAGACAGCTATTCCATAATTGACATGAAAAAAATCCTTGCTCGGTCTTCAATCGGGAAGCAACATTAATTGGCTCTCCTGTGTCGGTGTCTTAGGCGGTTCCTTTCTAAAAGAAATATTCGGAGTGCGCAGCAATTATCACTCCGGCAACGATCAGTCTGCCCAGTGTCATGTGGAACAACGTTGCACATGGACACCAAGCGGAGTGTAGCTGAGGTCTTTATTTTATGTGTCGCTTGGCAGACGCAGGTTGCTAGTATGATTCTCTGATCAGAATGATCCCCTTCGGATCAGGACCTGAAATTAAACCATGTCACTATGTGGTAAGATTAACAGAAAAGCAGATTTCTGAACTTACAGAAAGTTCCCGGGAAAACACCAACTATTGGAAAAGGACCCTAATGAAAATAAACACTGCTACCTACACCAAAAGAGTAAACAATGTTCCCAAGATTTCCCCCACAGCGCCACCATTTGCCAAGGTTGCACCCTGTGTGATGTGAGGTTTTCCGGACCTCCTCCGACGTTGGTTCTCTGTAGGCTTTGCCGTGTTTGGCACCAAAAATCCTGAAAAGAATAATAAACCTGAGAAACCGACCACAGATGAGATGGGTGGTTATGTTTGAATAGTAACTGTTCACAGGAGTTGTTTAAACTGCCTCTATGGCACTTTTGTTTGTACATGTCATTTCATTTGCAGTTATTCGCAAAGTGATACTGCAAACCAATAGAGCATTTTATAAGATACTAAATGTGGATCGTGATCCTCTGGCATAGTAAAGATCACTAAAAAGTAATTGGTTTGAAATGATCAAAGAAGGGATTTTAGTTAGACGATGTAGATAAACACAAAAAAGTCCCTGGGTACAAAGCTATGCCTGAGCATTTTATTCACTGATATCCATACTGAATGTTAGTAAGTCTTTTATTAATTGAGAAATATCCATCATATCATTTGATAAATAAGCAAATAAACAACAAAAAATGCGAAAACAAGTTAAAACTGAATTGAATAATAGATATGGTAAACTACTGTAATGTTAGATTTTTGTTCATCATAGATTTTCAGCACAGGTTTAATTTGGTCACTTGGTCATTCTATCTGAAAAGATTGAGAGTGCAAAAGGTTGCTGGTTTGTTGAAGGGGCTATTGAAGATTAGAGTCTATTCTATAGAATCTATTAATTGCTTTTGTTTGCAAACCAAAGGTAGTTCAGTGGCTATTGGTGTCGTTCCAGAAGTTTACCAAATGAAGACGTATTTTTACTTCATACTATGTAACGATTTCAGATAATCCAAACTAACTGCAAGTTTAAGAGGCAATGTAATAGTGAATCATTAAGGATATGTAGCATTGGCTAAATGTAGACAGCAAATGTAATTACCCCTATTAATCCTGAACATATTAGCGGCCTACAAAATAGACCAGTAATTCCTGAGAGTACAGGCTGACTAATAATTATAATAAGTTATGTATGTATGGTTACTCCATAATAACGTTTAATTTCAGGTGTTTGTGAAAAAATACATCACACTTGGTTGATTTAAAGTCATTCAAATTTAAAAAAGCAATAGTACAGGGGGATGCATTTGGATGTAATCAATACAAAAGGGAATGTTTTTGTCAGTAGCAAGCCACCATGCTGTTCTACAAGGTTGGCGATGCTCCGCGACTCCCCACCGTCAAACCCCAGCGCACAACGCGTACAGGTCCTCAGGCGGGTGTGGGGTTATTCAGCCTTTTGCAGGGCAGATGTTGTGGCACTTATGTGGGGGTATTTTAGAACCCATCAGTTATTCCTGTTTTTTGGGTTTGGATTCAGGGATTGCTTTGTAAGGTACCTTTGTCTCGAGAGACGCATTTTTGTTTATTGGAACGTATCAAATTGGGGCCTAATTCAGGATCCATGTTTCCCATGAGTTTAGTCATCTGTCTTTAATCATTTCTAATTTGCTCAGATATGAGTGTTCATAACCATATCTCTGGAAAATGTAGAAATGCAAAGTCCTTTTATGGTGTATTTGAGCATGAGTAACTCTCACATGGACCAGAATACTGTATTCTACAGCATTCAAGCTTTCGGCATGTGTGAGTGTTTAGATGTCTATTATTTATAGTTCTCCTAATACGTTTTTCTATCTGCACATTGCAAATACGGCACAGAATTGCTCTAAGACTGCCAGGTTCAAGTTAATGATGTTGCATTTACAGTAATGATTGTTATTTCTACTTTTACTGCCATCACAAGTCCTCCCTTTCCTATCTCCTTGTTGGGCGAAAAAACACTTGCGGAAGCGTTTAAGGCATTGTGACATTTTGTTACTGTAGAGCTGAATGTTTGGTGAATAACTTGTGTTGGTAAAAAAGGATGAGCATCTAAGCAGCACACGTAGTGTATCAGACAACTGATTCCTTTGTTGGCGGTAATGAGGGCAAATTAAATCAAATGAAATTTCCACCCACAAGGTTTCAAGGATCCTGTAGATGAAGACCCTCTTGGACTAACCCTTGACTGTCAGATCCCCTGAGCCCCAAACCATGTTACATCAAACAGTTCATATCAATTACATTTCTTGCAATTAAATCCATTCCATGATGCCCCACAAGTTAAAAGAAATTGGTAAAAGCCCTCGTTTTTACAGAAACAAATCTGTTCCGAAGGACAGGACCATAGAAGCTGAAACTATTTGATCCAGAGTGAATTACAGTAGCTAGTGCAAACATTTTCATACTGGCCTCCGTGGGAATTAAACTACTCATCACAGTATTGCAAGTGCCAGGCTCTTTCCAAGAAAGCTACACAGGAAAATAAAATGTGTCAATAAAAGAAGTTACAAGCAGCCAATTCAGTGACTGTATAATAGGTTTTATAAGTGCTCTCATGGTCTTGGGGATGTGAGTTGCAGCAAAAGAAATGTAATATCCTCTGGAGAGGGATAAGATAATAAACCTGTTGGTTATAAAATCATCAGTATTTTAGTTTTGGTTGGGTGAGGCAAGGTTTTCTTCAGTTACTAAAAGGGCCATTCTGTCACGCAACAGATGTGGTTTATGAAATGTACACATCGGGTATGCAGTTTGTGGGGACGTTCGATCCATATTTTTATATACACCGAAGATTCCAAACACTGTGACCCCCCCCAGGTGAAGCAAATAATGGTGGTCATTTCCTAGGAAGGGCACATGCTAAGGTCTGGGTAGATTAGATGGTAAGAGAACAATATTTTTTTATAAGAAACGTGTTGTACGCAGGACAAATGGGCAAGAGTAAAGACCTGAGCTTCTTTGACAAGGGCCAAACTCATGTGGCCAGACGACTGGGTCGGATGTGGGTTGTTCCTGGTGAGCAGTGGTGAGTATCTTCCGTGGTCCAAGGAGGGACAAACCGGCAACAGGTTGTAAAGGATCCAAGACTCATCGATTTGAGATGGCAATGAAAGCTATCTTGTCTGGTCCAAACCGACTGGAGGTCTACTGTGGCACAAGTCACAGGAAAGTTCATGACTAGAGATTGCTTTGGCTCCAAACTCTGTTTTTTATTTTTTTTAAACATTGCTCCAAAAAATTTGGGGAAATCACACTCGATGAACAAAATATATTAAAGATCGAAATCCTGAGAATAAAATGACGTAACAACAACGAACGGAAAATCCCCAATTGATTGAGGGCTGGATTAAAACCCATACAAATAAAAATAGATGTAAAAAAAATGGTTCCAACTATGTAAAAAGACTGTTCCAACTTGCGTGAATTTTATCACAACAACTTCTAACGTCTCAGTAGTGTGTATGGCCCCCACGTGCCTGTATGACCTCCCGACAACGTCTAGTCATGTTCCTGATGAGACAGCAGATAGTGTCCTGGGGGATCTCCTCCCAGACCTGGATCAGGGCATCAGTGAGCTCCTGGACAATTTGTGGCGCTACTTGGCAGCGACTGATGCACCAATACATAACATCCCAGATGTCTCATTTGGATTCAGTCCTGGGGAACATGAGTGCCAGTCAATGGCATCAATGCCTTCTCCATCCAGGAACTGCCTACACACTCTGGCCACATGAGGACTGGCATTGTCCTTCACCAGGAGAAGCTTGAAGGTATTTGCATCAAAAACATGGAAATTACAGCATGGCTTGTACCAAGTCCTGACATTTTAAGGTACCAAATGTTTATTTTATGGCACCAAATTTGGATAGATTGGATAGAGAAATTGGATGTATTACATGGTTATATTTCCTTTGCTAGCATGTCTGCTCGGGTGATGCTCTGCCAGGTCTGTACTGGGTATCTTCCCTGGTGATGCTCTGCCAGGTCTGTACTGGGTATCTTCCCTGGTGATGCTCTGCCAGGTCTGTACTGGGTATCTTCCCTGGTGATGCTCGGCCAGGCCTGTACTGGGTATCTTCCCTGGTGATGCTCTGCCAGGTCTGTACTGGGTATCTTCCCTGGTGATGCTCTGCCAGGTCTGTACTGGGTATCTTCCCTGGTGATGCTCTGCCAGGTCTGTACTGGGTATCTTCCCTGGTGATGCTCTACCCTGTACTGGGTATCTTCCCTGGTGATACTCTGCCAGGCCTGTACTGGGTCTCTTCCCTGGTGATGCTCTACCCTGTACTGGGTCTCTTCCCTGGTGATACTCTGCCAGGCCTGTACTGGGTATCTTCCCTGGTGATGCTCTACCCTGTACTGGGTCTCTTCCCTGGTGAAACTCTGCCTGGTCTGTACTGGGTATCTTCCCTGGTGATGCTCTGCCAGGTCTGTACTGGG
>JACXGK010005422.1:0-33100 GCA_016801125.1 Novumbra hubbsi | reverse complement strand
CCCAGACCGCTCCGTTCATTTCCCCTTCCTCACACTACTAAATCCCCAGACCGCTCCGTTCATTTCCCCTTCCTCACACACCTAAATCCCCAGACCGCTCCGTTCATTTCCCCTTCCTCACACTACTAAATCCCCAGACCGCTCCGTTCATTTCCCCTTCCTCACACTACTAAATCCCCAGACCGCTCCGTTCATTTCCCCTTCCTCACACTACTGCAGCCTGAGGTCTCAGGAACCAGATCTGACATTGTCAAGGTGATGTGACGAGTCCAGCAGAGCGCGATCCGAAAATCCCTGTATCATCGCTTCAGCTTTCTAACAGCACCCAGCAATGGTAGAGACACTAGTTTTTATGGGGGGGGGGGGGGGGGAAAGAGGGAGAAAGAAAGATGGACAGTGCTGCCGGATTTATGACAATAACACATTCCTATCTACTCCCAACACCACCAAAGCTCTTAACAAACACAGTGTATGAAGTGTGTATGAAGTGTGTGTAGAGTGTGTATGGAGTGTGCGTGAAGTGTGTATAAAGTGTGTGTAGAGTGTGTAGCATGTGTGTGGGGTGTGTATGAAGTGTGCTTGATATGTGTCCATGCCTATTAGTTGTGCAGTTCCACAAGCGATGTATCAATTTCCTCAGGTGGGTGTGTGTAGGAGTTTGTGTGATGGACAGTGAGTGTGTGCCCCTACGCCTGTGGGGGTGTGTGTACGCCTGTGGGTGTGTGTGTGTGTGTGTGTGCAGGCATGCGTAGACATGGCTACACTATGTCTTTAGTCGAGCATTGTGTATTCGTGTCTGGGTGTGACTGCAATGGTTTCAGGTTCCGCATTATGTATTCGTGTGTGTGTGTGTTCGTGTGTGAGAGACGGTGTCTCCAGGGGCTGAAGTGAGAACGCATGAGGAAGTTGTAGCCAGTGTTGCACAGGTTCAGATCTGCAACTCAAGCGGTAACGTATAATAACATGCAAGCCATTCGTACCGGCCTTCAACACAGCTGTGGTCATACATGCGTTCGCACTCAAACACGACAATGGCCGCCTGGTCCTTCCGTCCTCCTATTGACGTCGGGACATTGTGTCGCTGCGCTCCTCGACGGTTTGGCACCGTTGGCGTAACAAGAGCTGACATGAGACGCGAGGATAATGCTGAGCTGGGTTTTCATTATGGGAAATAAGCAGAGCGAGGACTAGCTACTTGCTGCCAGGTAACGCATTCGCTTGGGCGAGAAGGGCTGTGAATCAGTCGTGGCGGTGGAGGTAGACACGTTGGCAGTCTGGAGCAGTAATGAGGCCATCAGCCTGATCACTACGCTAGCACTGGCCTGTTTCAGCTGTATATATATACGTTGTATTATGCTAACAAACACACACCACCACATGAACTCACATAAGATGCTTAGCAGTATGCTGTATGTTAGCAGGTTAGAGTGACTACAAATAATATAATAGTTAAGGCGTAACTCATCCAAAAAAAAGTGAAGCTGTCTTGTTAATGCCGTCGGATGTAAATGTTTCTATACTGGACGTTGCCGTCACGAATATGAGTGGATTGGAGAAGCAGTTGACCTGTTCTGGGAAAATGTGCTTTAGGAATGGAAAGGTGAGACCTACACATCGACACCGAGATTCTTATGGCAACTGACACAGCAAATGATTTGAATGTAAAAGAAAATGAAATAAAAGGAAGTTCTTTTTCCTTTCTAAATTGACTCCACACCCGGTGAAATAACTATTTCTGTATTTTAAACACTTTGTTTAATAGAGCTTCTGATGTTAAGGCTTTTTTTTGCAATTTAATTAATCAAAGGCATATTTTATTTTCATGTGGGGGGGGGGGGGAATTAAATAATAATCTTTACGTACATGTGAAAAACATCTTTGTGCTACCATTGCAACTTCTCTTGCTGTAAACTCCAGATGTAATTTAATGGCCGTAAATAAGGCTTCTTAAGGCACTTTATATAAATAAATAAAACAAATGTTCTGCCTAGGTCTCAGAGTAAATTGAGGTGGAAGGACCACGGCATGGTTTTGCTGACATTGGATATTTGGGTCTCCTGCATTTTTCCTCCCTTATTTCCCTCCACCCCCCCGAAACAGAGCCGTCCGATTGAGAAAGCACAAGTCACTCTACCCTAAATGAAAGAAATTAGGGATCTTTTTGGGGGGGAATTTGCACTTTTGTGGCTCAAAGAAAAGGGGCTGCATTGAAGGGAATAAAGAAGCCTAGTGCTCTTTGCAACTGTATAGACGTATTTTCCCGAAAGGCCTACCGACTTGCCAATCTGCTCACCGAATGAAAGGGCTGCCACCCTCATATAATACTACACCTTCCCCTGGCTGTCACGGTAGTCACAGCAGGGACGCACCGTGGCTCGTATTCTGGGGCTTTTCGGTCGACTAACTAACAGTATCGTCAGGACTGGATACGTCATGATCTCACACACACACACACGCACGCACGCACACATTATTTCTGCATGTTTGTTAGTCTGACTTAAAACAAATGTCTGGCCCTAAAACAAATGATTTAGCTTCAAAATCACACCCTTTGAAAACGCTGTTCAAAATTTACATTTGCAACATTACGCAAAACAACCAGTTTGTAAAAAAGTAATTATAGCTCACCATAGTCCCTAGTGGACAGGTCACCAGCATTTATTAGAGCTCAACATAGCCCCTAGTGGACAGGTCACCAACATGTATTAGAGCTCACCATAGCCCCTAGTGGACAGGTCACCAAAATGTATTAGAGCTCACCATAGCCCCTAGTGGACAGGTCACCAACATATATTAGAGCTCAACATAGCCCCTAGTGGACAGGTCACCAAAATGTATTAGAGCTCACCATAGCCCCTAGTGGACAGGTCACCAACATATATTAGAGCTTAACATAGCCCCTAGGGAACAGGTCACCAACATATATTAGAGCTCACCATAGCCCCTAGTAGACAGCTATAACTCATACTTAGACACTTTTCCTACTTGCTCTATACAAATGTGTAACGTCTCTTATATACAGAGGAACATTTAAATACAGTTTATTTCGTAAACGTGACTCATGTTGATGACTTAACAGCAGCCTTAAAAAGCACAATTAGACATACAGTATGTGTGTGCATTCAGGAGTCACCGGGGGCTGGCTTGGGTAGGGGCTAGGTTGGGATGGGTTGGGCATGGTTGGCTGCACAGAAGCTGGCTGCATATTTCATGAACTGCTGTTTACTTGAAAACACTCCTACGCTGACTGCATAGGAGTTCATTAACTTAAATGGCACAGAGCACACAGACAGCTGCGTATGGTAACCTTGGTGGAGCACAGAGCATACTGCCATCTGGGTGTGGTAACTCTGATGGAGCACAGAGCACACAGACAGCTGGGCGTGGTAACCCTGGTGGAGCACAGAGCACACAGACAGCTGGGCGTGGTAACCCTGGTGGAGCACAGAGCACACAGACAGCTGGGCGTGGTAACCCTGGTGGAGCACAGAGCACACAGACAGCTGGGCGTGGTAACTCTGGTGGAGCACAGAGCACACAGCCATCTGGGCGTGGTAACCCTGGTGGAGCACAGAGCACACAGACAGCTGGGTGTGGTAACCCTGGTGGAGCACAGAGCACACAGCCATCTGGGCGTGGTAACTCTGGTGGAGCACAGAGCACACAGACAGCTGGGTGTGGTAACCCTGGTGGAGCACAGAGCACACAGACAGCTGGGCGTGGTAACCCTGGTGGAGCACAGAGCACACAGACAGCTGGGCGTGGTAACATTGGTGGAGCACAGAGCACACAGACAGCTGGGCGTGGTAACTCTGGTGGAGCACAGAGCACACAGACAGCTGGGCGTGGTAACTCTGGTGGAGCACAGAGCACACAGACAGCTGGGCGTGGTAACCCTGGTGGAGCACAGAGCACACAGACAGCTGGGCGTGGTAACCCTGGTGGAGCACAGAGCACACAGACAGCTGGGCGTGGTAACTCTGGTGGAGCACAGAGCACACAGAAACCCGGGCGTGGTAAACAAAGTGGAGCACAAAGCACACAGAGAACCGGGCGTGGTAACAGAGACAATGGGATTGTGGGTAATGTAGTCATGAGATTAGTGGGGGTGCGAGCAGTAACTCCGGGTTCATATCGGGTCCTGCTCCTTGAGTGTTGTGCGGGGCACCGGTTCTCGTTACTACAGCTTTGGAAGGAAGTGAAAAAAGGCCTGAGAAGGTCCAGCCAAACACGTGGCACACCCACAGTTGGGCTTGACACCTGGAGCTAAGCGCAGCCTCTCCCTCAAGGTTATCTCTGCCGAGAATTCATTGTCAGGGTCCACACACACACACACAAACAGTGGGTGATACACACTCGTCAGGCCAGCGGGAAGGGGGACTATGTTTGCGCAGACAGCCAGGCAAACAAGGCATTCATTGGGATGAAGGGACAGATGATTAGTAGTGAAGACTCCCCCTGCTCCCTTGTTTCACTCCCTTTTTATGTCCAAATAAAAGCGTGCATCAGCGATAGGCTGGACCGGGCCCCCATCCGCCAGGCCCGGCCGACTCCCTGACGGGTGGAGGTGAATGCGTGGGGTGGAGACTGAGAAAGAGCGGGAGAGAGGGAGGGAGAGGGAGACGGAGGTCAGAGATATAGAGATTGGGGTAGTGACAAGTTGGAGTTACGGCCACTCAGACAGGCTCGCCTCACAACAAGAAGGAAAAGAAAAAATTTCAAAAAGTGTGTGTGCGTGTGTGTGTGAGGGTCCCTCTATACGCGTGTACAGCCAGTGTCTTTGGACAAAGCACCCGGACCGCAGTGGCTTTCTGTGGGGGCAGAACGGGGCATACTGCACTAGCCTAAGCTCAGCGCGCGACACGCACAAACACAGAGAAGGGGCAGCAGCCCTTCGGAGCGGGCCAGGGGCTGAGGGGGAGAAGGGGGACCCGGGCGCCGGAGAGGGACGCAGACCGAGTGGCAAACCCCTCCGCCGACGGTGCCCCCCGCCGCTCAGTGTCCACAACAGACGTGGAGAGAGGCGAGAGGAGAAAGCAGGACGGAGGCAGACATTGGCCGGCGCTGATTGTAGTCAACGGGAGTCGGTGGAGAGGCCCGGACTTCAATTGTAACCTCCCAGCTGTGGCCTGGTTGAGGCCGATGGGGGGGGGGGGGGGCATCGCTGTCTCCCAGGCGATACGTTTCCAGGGCAATAAGCAGTCAGCCTCCCCCGGCCCCAATCCTACGTCTTCGGTGGACGAATTCACCGGCCGGTGGTAACGCAGCGTGTTCCTCCTCAAGGCCGGCCCTGGACGGAACGATTGGGCAGTGACAGGACAACCGGATGGTTTGATGCGTGCAGCTGACAGGCTCCGCCCCTCCCTTGAAACTATGTTAGTATGCTCCGAGGTCCTGTAGGTCATGTGTTTACGGCATGCTGGGCTTGTTGGTCTCCCACACTAGTTCTCTCTCTCTCTGTCTGTCTCATTCCCTCCCTGCTCCCCTTCATGCCTGTCTGGCAGCTGTCTTTTTTTCACCCCTCCTTCTATTCCCTCGCTCCTGTTCCCGCCCACCGCTTCTCTCACCCCTACCCTGAATACTTTCCACCATCTCTTCTCTTCTCTCCCTGTAGCCCTTCGCTCGTCATTCTTCTCCTATCACCAGCTTGTTCGACCCTCGTAACATGTCACCTCACCTCATGGTACAAGTCCCCTCATAGTACATGTCACCTCACCTCATAGTACAACACCTCACCTCATAGTACACAACACCTCATAGTACATGTCACCTCACCTCATAGTACATGTCACCTCACCTCATAGTACAACACCTCACCTCATAGTACACAACACCTCATAGTATATGTCACCTCACCTCATAGTACATGTCACCTCACCTCATAGTACAACACCTCACCTCATAGTACACAACACCTCATAGTACATGTCACCTCACCTCATAGTACAACACCTCACCTCATAGTACACAACACCTCATAGTACATGTCACCTCACCTCACAGTACAACACCTCACCTCATAGTACACAACACCTCATAGTACATGTCACCTCACCTCACAGTACAACACCTCACCTCATAGTACATGTCACCTCATAGTACATGTCACCTCACCTCACAGTACAACACCTCACCTCATAGTACATGTCACCTCACCTCATAGTACACAACACCTCATAGTACATATCACCTCACCTCACAGTACAACACCTCACCTCATAGTACATGTCACCTCATAGTACATGTCACCTCCCCTCATAGTACAAGTCACCTCATAGTACATGTCACCTCCCCTTATAGTACAAGTCACCTCATAGTACATGTCACCTCCCCTCATAGTACACGTCACCTCCCCTCATAGTACATGTCATCCTGTCTTCAGCCGGTCTAATCTCTATTTTCCTGCTTCAAGACGTCAGGACACATACTGGTATGATAGGCCAGTCCTACGACTTGTCACACTGTGTTTTCTGGGTTAACACTTAACACTCATTCACTTGACATCCCTTTCATTTGCTCTTCCTTGGTTTCTGTGTGTGTGTGTGTGTGTCTATTACTGAATTCCTGTTCATTTTGTCAAGGCCAGCTTTAGCATAGCCTTAGCCTACCTGAGGAACAAGTTGAAAAAAGTCCATAAAACAAAAAAAAGTGAAAGGCCAGAGTAACTACCCATCTCACCTCTGTTCTTGTTCACACACAGACAATGTGCTGGCCTCCAAGCTGTTCCAGCCCGACTAAATCTAAACCGTTCAACACTCCATTCCTCCCGAGGACAATAAGGATGAAACAAGAATGAGAAAAAAGTCAAAATAGCCACCCAGGAAACACGCTTTCCCCAAATGTGATTAGACTGAAAACATTGAGCTCCACCATCTCCCTCAGTCCCTTAACCCCTATTATCACACCCTTTAAAGACAGGCTCACCATCTAGAGCCTGTCCCAAATGGCTGACTGCCTTCTACCAAAAGCACTGTAAGTCATCCACTACGTAAAAAATAGGATGACATTCAGGACACACCTTCCTCCCACTCGCCTTGATCTTGCCACAGAACGGACCTATTGTGGAAATCAGATTTGCTAAGCGTGCAAAATGAGAAAATTCAATGCAGCACCACCAGTCACACCCTAAACAGGAGAGGACCAATCCAATCACACCTTATGAGATCAACCGCAAGTCTACTCGCTTGCAATCCCTGAAAAAATACACTGTGGAATATATTGATATACCATATAGCATAATATGGCAAATGCGGTTTCCATCCTGTATTCTTTTTGTCCTGTGAAGATCCTGTGGTCCTCAAGTTCACCAATATGTAAGTTCGGAACCAAGCAAAAGTCAAAATTGGGAAACCCCATGAAATATTTAGTTATTATTAGTTATTTTTAAAGAAATGTGAACGTATCCATATTTGACCTTCTATCAAAACAATATCTATACATAAGTATACACAGTGGTGTAATTGAACCAAAAGCAATGACATTTTAACCATGACAAATTAATTTATTTCTTTACATGACTGTACTAGGGACACTTAGAAGGCAAGTGCATTGTGTCAGCTGCCAATCAGCTAATCGGAGAATTGGAGAAGAGAGTATAAGTAACAATACAGAAAAAGAAGAGGAGTGTTTCAGTTGGGTTGTATTTATATGTGGACATGCTCTGTTCTAGTAAAATATGTGAGCACAGAGATTGAAAATATTCACTTTTCACGTGAAGTAAACATTCCCCTTTTATACACAAAACTCTTCAATGTAATTGAAAAGTATTGATTGCTACTGACGCATGCATATTGCCTTTGGGATGATGAACATGTGTGATTATCATGTAAGGGGAAAGGATACAGGTTACTTGAGAAAGTGCTGTCCAGTCTGGAATTAATGAGAAAAGTCTAAGAAATAAGTTGCGATCAAGATTCAATGGTATTGTTAGCCCCAGAGAAGGTGCTCTCAGCAAGCATGGAAAGTCAAGACTCTGGTATTGTATAACGCAATTTTGAACAAGAAGAGAAGAAATCAGAGAATATTCGAATCTTCTTTTGCAAAAGACAACCAAAAACAGTTGTGCCTTTTCATGCCCAGGAGCCTGAGGGGATGGTCACGAGGCCCAGCTGAAGGCACAAAAATACAATCACAACTGACCATTTGGACGGACGGAACCAGGAACAACGTAAGGAGAGAGGTGAATACTGAGCTCACGCTCGCGTTTCCCGACAGACGGAGTCCACCGGGTGCAGTTTGTCGTTGCTGATAGGTGGCGCCATCTCTCTTCTCCCCTCTGGACTACACCTCCCAAGAGGGCACCGGCCCGTCAGCCATTCTTCCTCCAGAGGGCATCTCCAGTTAGTAACTACGTGCTTCTTTTCTCCTTTGTGAACGGGGGGGGGTAGGTCTTTCATTCCACTGATGCGGTGCGTTCTTCCAAACGGGCCGTCGACAGCGGTCCGCCCCCCACACGGGTCCCCTATCTTGAATTATTGATCGGCGATGTGTGCGCATCGTACACGCAACGAGCAGGTGTGATCATGACCCAGTGTTACTTTCAACTTGCAGACCCGTACGTGCTAGGTGGCTGGTAGCCACACTCGATCTCTCGATCTGACCGAAGAGCATTAGACTATACGTTAGTTCCAGTTTGCAGAATTGGTCAAACGTTTGGAGATGCCAAACACGCAAGGTTATTCGTGTTGTGTGCCAAAACTGTAATCGAGGGCAAAAGGTGGCTATTGTGGAGAACCCACAACATGAAATGTGTTTTGGACTGTTTCACAGGTTTTCTGATTCTTGCATGATTCCAACTGTGTTATTTGTTAGTTTTGATGTCTTCACTGTGCTTCTTTAGTGGGAAATGGTACAAATAAAAACTTGTTAGGAGTGTACAAACTTGACTGGTACATTATAAACAAGCTGGCTAACTGTCATGTCTGTTTCACCCGCAACACAGAAAGCAGCCTTTTTTTACTAGCTAGCGATGACTGGAGGCAAACAAGATCTGCCAAAAGATGTGCTTCACAAATTCATCAATGGGAATTCATCAGACCATATGTCCTGTGTGTACAACCTATCGATCATGTTCATGAAATACAGCTCTGGAATTTTTTTTTTAATACAATTCAAAAGGAACATTTTGAGCGAGGAACAGAAAGGTTGAATTTAAGAGACCACTGCAAATTGAACCCTTCGGTTCCTCACTTAAAACTTTCCTTTTCAACTTTCTAGAAAAGGCAAGAAAAAAGGTGCCGTGGTCTTGATATGTGGAGCTGTAAAGGCTGTGCGCTCTTTCCTATCTAATATTACATCAGTCTAACCAACAGAAGTGTACCATAAGCTAAGAAACATTTCTCCCCACTCCAGTTCTCTCCCTCTCGTAACTGTTCACCAGAGTTAGTAAAAGGGGAATGGAAGTGATGTGGAGAGTAACTGCTCAGCAAAATGGAGGAAGAGGAGTTTGAGACGACCGGAGGGATGGAGAGGTGAAGCGAGGAGGACAAATAGGGGGGAGTGGAGCGAGGGTAGAGTGAATGGGAGTAGACGGAAAGCGGTAAGCGAGGTAGAAGGAGAGAAGTGTTGATCGCGTTAGAAGAAGGGACATGACAGACGCCAAAACAGGGGAAGATGGAGGGCTTGCTTTGGTCCCAACATTCACCCTAGTACCACATGCCCAGGGCCTCAAGTAACAGTGGCAGGCTTTGCTCGGAGTTGTTTAAAGGTTTTTCCCGTCTGATCTGATGTTTGTTATGAAGCTCATCAGTGATCTGTAATCCAATTTCATATCTATACTGGCACCGTACTTTTAATCCATACCACTGGTTTGAGAACTTTGTAATGCCTTCACATACTATTGTGGCACAGCAAGCCCAAATAGAAATGATTCAACATTACAGTGGGTATGTTCCAGAGAGGTCAGCGCATGAATGGGGTTCTGGAAAGTACTAATGAGATGTGGATTTTAGGTGCTTCCAGCAGCTCAGGAAATGACAACCTGTCCAAATAAAGGCAGAACAAACTCATAAAAAAGTGGGAGATAAGTTGAAACTTTGCACTTTATCTTATTAAGTAAATGTTTGCACATTTTATATTTACTTTAATTACATATCACTTACTGCTTTTGTTGTCATGCACCATAGCACCAAAGAAAATTCCTTGTACTGTGCAAATGTACTTGGCAATAAAGTTTTTCTGATTCTGATACTGAAACCTCCCTTGTTAGCCAATATCATTGCCTACTTTGAGTGGGTTTAGAGCTCATCTCAAATGTTGTCCTCTGGTTTTGGATATATCTACTGTATCTGTAGGAAGATATCAAACCTATGTACTTATACATATGTATGAATTGCATGTATTTTCCTTGTTATACTTTTTGTGTTGTATTAAATCAAAGAAGAATATATATGCTCTTTGTTTTTTTGTCTGAAATGTGTTAGGATTTTTCTTTTTTTACTGTCAGTAATCTACAGCAACATCCAAGAGAGGTCAAACGGGTTAATTACATACGTATTTGAAAAATGTATTTATATAATTACTATTTATTCAGTTATATATAATGATTATGGATTTTTTTTTTCTTTTTTGTTCTTGTGCATGCAGTGCAAATGCAGTAAGGGTGAAACTTTTAGTTAGGTTGAGCTGTTCTGATTGGATTGCGGGGCTGTATGCTGGGAACACAGTGATTGGACACTATACAGCCAACAAAATTTTTTGTTCAGAAGTAAATTCTCAATCAATAATAGGAACGAGATTCGTAATACTACCAACTTTGACACTTTGATAAAGCGAGACCTTACATGACACAAAATATGAATTTACAAGTACAGTACAAAAGCCTTAACAACCTGCATTTGAAATGACAGTATAACATAAAGAATACAGATTCTAGAGCTATCCATTACATTCAGGTTTGGCTTTAGGCGTAATTAGAAGTTGCAACTGGGAGAAACAACGGGCAAAGAAGCCAAACAAATGCCTCCATAGCCACCGAGAGCCGGCCCATACACTCATGTGTGAAGTAAACACAGAGACAAATACATTTCACACGGCAGTGAATCACACCGTCTCCCAGAGTACAATAATAACCACATAGCGATTCGTTGCCTATTGAGACAGTGGATGTTATGTTGCTGTGTTTGGGGGATATTTGTAAAATAAATATGGTTCCTTAGAACTTGACCTTGATGCCAAACACCGACTTTAATAGGTCTCTGATGTTATTCCTACGTGGCCTCAGACCTGTTTACGAAATGAACTTGGTCCCCATGAACCTTGACCCTTATTGCTGTAAACCACGCTGGACAGGTCTCTGATGGTGCTAGGCTTCACATCAGATAGCTGACTGGAATTGCTTGTGCAAACAAAATTCAGAGGGATCTGCTTCAGTAAAAACGAACCATGTGCTTCAAATATATGTGTTGATTAAATGGGGCCTGTATGATTATATATGTGACGTGTATTTCACCCCCCGTTCGTATGAAATGACACGATTGAAGTAAGCATTGCTTTCAACAATCATCCAACCTCGGCAGACCAGCGAGAACACCGCAAGGAACACGAGAGCAACCGATCCACGGGCAGTATCATCCACGCTGATCTTCAAGCGCGATAACGCTTTAAGATCAGTTAGATGTTGACCTTGGGAGTATTTCGTCTTGAACATTTCCACTACGTTCAGTTCGCCAATCAAATATACCCTTTTACCTGTTTGTCTGGCCATCCAACTTCTCCACAGCACCGTGGAATTTCCCCGGTGAATCAGTGCCCACCCCCCCCACAGCCCCGCCATTGTGCCTGGCTAACAAGCTGCAAACAGCAGACGTTTGTCTGGAGCCCGGTTTCTACTTCTTTCAACCATCACAGAATAGGACCTACGGGCGGCAGCAGCGCACGGATTTGCACTGAGCTGTAATGGGGCCGCCTCATTATAAACTCCGTAGACCTGTCAGGCAGGGAAATGAATGAGGATGTCGGTCCTTTCAACTAGGTGGCAGGTAGGAACACGATTACACATATGGGGTCTATAATGTATCACGGTTCGATTCTATTTATGTGACAATGAGAAAGCTTCTGTCACTCCACAATGACATTAAATACTTGGTGCTCATGCCCTGTCCGGATTATTTCTGAGTTGGGTTGATGTTTTTAAAATCATTGATTGTCTTAATAATAATCTATTTAGGATATGTATATATATATACATATATATATATATATATATATATATATATAATACACTATATCATACATACACCATTAAAAACAGACAAGTATACTTAAAGGTTTTGGCAGAATGTTCCGGATAAAACTCAGCAAGTGTTGACTGAAATAAATAAAAACTGCAGTATTTGCATGTGTGCTATGTTCTTTACATTCTCTTAAAGCCATGGCTGGTAAAAATGTAATCAACAGAGCAAAAATCTGCAGTCTATAGCACCTTGCTGACCACCATATTTTAGGTTTCAGCCCTGTGCCACTATCTGACAAGTGGCTAGAAAGGTCAATGTAAACTGGGGAGCAGGGAGACATCATCAGAAACGTGCCGAGCCCAGCCGACTCCCTGGTTGGAAGAGCAGTGTGGTGAGAGCAGAACGGCTTGATGCGGATTACGATGCTTAAGACTTTTTTGCCGTCTACAACTCCACAGAATCTGTTTTACTGTTGTTGTGAAGAGCGGGGGCTGTAGGCACAAATGGTTATGATGGAACTGTCTCTGCACTGCAACGCTTTCAAAATACAGGTTTCATTTGCAAGGATCTTGACTTTCTATATTTCCTGTACTGCCCCCCACGATGCAATTTGAATCATCAAAGAGTCACAAATGCTGTAATCTCTTCGCCCAGGCGCAAGCAAGGACCCAGTGGTCAAGTGGCAGAGTGTCAAATCATCAGTCAGATCCAAAGACACTAAGAGTACCTTCTGTCTTTTGAAACTCATTAGAGTTGTAACTTAGAGAGACCAATGTCTACAGTGACCCTTTTAAGATCTCAGATGAACACTTTTGCCTCTCAACCTCTTTTCAGAGGTTGTTTACCCTCTAAATGCAAGGCCTGGGTTTCTGACAGGGTTGCTTAGGAACATAGGTCTGTGTTAAGCCCAGTTACATGTCGGACCAGTATCAGTGTAACCAATTCAAAATCCTTGTGACATGTATTTAAAATACATTATGTAACATGGTCATTTATTAATCATTTATTATCCTAAGCCTTGTACACAAATGTAACCTGACAGTGTAAAGCAAAAGTGACAACAATTATATATTCTTGTACTACATGCCGTGCATGGGTAGTTCTTGTACTATATACTACATTCCGTGCATGGGTAGTTATTGTACTATACACTACATGCAGTGCATGGGTAGTTCTGGTACAATATACTACATGCAGTGCATTGGTAGTTCTGGTACTATATACTTCATGCAGTGCATGGGTAGTTATTGTACTATATACTACATGCAGTGCATGGGTAGTTCTTGTACTATATACTACATGCAGTGCATGGGTAGTTCTTGTACTGAATACACATGGGCACACATGCTTGTGTTGCATATGCCACACATGTGCAATATGACAGTTTTTGTTTGGTCACACTTGTATCAAATCTTGTGTGAAAATAAGATAATCTTACCAATACCTTGTGTTGATTGTATGTGTATGACAATGACAGGAGGCATTGTCTGTATAGTGAGAACATGAAGTAATTCACAGATGGCACGTTGTCACAAGTGTAATAACCCATGCTAATCCTGACCACTGGACACATGGCATTTGCGGGTGTTAAGGTTACAGTTAGGGAAAATAGGAAATATAGTGAGGCCCCAGAAAGTCCTCATGATTATATTAAACACTTAAGTGTGTAAAAGAGAAGCACACAAGTATTAATAGATTTCACGAGAGAAACACAAATCATGAAGCATTTCATTATCACTGAACTTCTAACTGGTCCATCTGTGAAATAAGGGAATGCCTGTAGCCTCACAGCTTGATTTTTCTCATGACAACATTTTACAACACCTCAAAACAACTTCCTCCACTTCAGATCACAAAACCACACAGCATATCACATGAAGCGGTCTATATAGTCATGCTGTTAGTAAAAATCTTACAGTGCCATTGCAAAGCATTTAGACCCCTTCATATTCTTTACACATTGTTGTGTTATAGACTTAATTAATAACGTATGTTTATAAATGTTCTAAACACAAGTTTAGAATTAGTATAACGATGTTATAGACTGATGAGATAAAAATCAAACTATGCCAAGCACTACGTCTGTTGTTAACAAAGTACCTGCCATAACCTGGCTAAAACCCCACATGGTGGTAGGAGCATCGTGCCATAGGTATGCTTTCCAACAGCCGGGAGACTGGTCTGAATTGAGGGATGAACAAGGTAAAATACAGTGGCGACTTGAACCGCATTGAACATTTGCACAGTGCTATAGACTTCTAATCGCTGTGTTCAGTTGATGACCTTGTAACCAAACACAGCTATAAAAGGCATACCTAAGAAGAAATTAATCTGTAATCACCGCCAACGGTGCTTTTACAAAGTGCTGAAACAAGTTTTTCTGGTTTATATTTACAATAAATGTGCACACATTCCCAAAATGTTTAAACAAAGTCATAATGAGTTATTCTGTATAGATTGCAAAACAGTAATAAAGTATGAACAAAGTCTAAAACATGACAAAATGTGGAGAAGGGTAAGGGATTTGAATACTTTGAAGGCACTGTATCTCCTAATCCAGTTAGCATTAACTTCACATCTAGACTACTGCAATTCACTGTTGGTAGGACTCCTTGCTTATGCCGATACACTGCTGCAACATATCAAGAATGCTGCAGCTTGCCTGGTGTTTCCAGGTCACCTCGCAACTCAACACCGATCCTCAACACAGACTTCCAGTCGAAGCTCGCAACTACTAAAAACCTGAGTTCTTCACTAAGGGGCTGCAAAGGGATTGCACCCACCTTTCCTTCAGGCTAATCTCAAGCCCGATAACCCTAACCACAATATATTTTTATGCATAGCCCAGACAAAAGCTTCTTGTCTTTTTACGAGGTCTTACATTAAATGCTTTCCTCCTGTCCTCCCTGCACTCTTCTGCGTTCCTGGGATCTGGCCGAGCGTAGCAGCGAGAAGGCAACCCCCCCCCCCCCTCATCCTGTTAGTCTGATGGTTAGATGTCGGATAGGATTGCCTTGCAAATCCTTGTTGCAGGTCGCACAATTAATGCACTCTACGCAGGTGGGAAAAGTACTGTTTATCCACTACCTGGAAATTAAAATCCAACATCCAGTATAATTGCATGCAGGGATTGGGAAGATAAGGTAAATACGTGCAGGTAAAGGGCTCTTGGAAGGGTGTTGGTAAAGACAGTTCTGCCCTGGGGTGGGGTGTAGGTTGGTTTTGGGAATTGTTGTGGCCTTCACGATGACGCACTAGACCCAGAAAACAAGACCCGTAAGGTACTGTGTGTAATGGATGGGGGGTTGGGGACATATGACTGTCTGGTTAAACATCCTCCAGGCCGGCTTGCAGATGGATCAGGGGATAGTGGTGTTGTGTGTGTGTGTTGTTGTTATAGACATTTACTGAGCTGATGTATTAATGAATTCAACAAATGTATCGAAAAATAAAGTGTGGAGGTTAAGCCACGGATTTAGTTGGCTCTGTGGAAAATAAAATAGATTTACATTTTCCCTAAGAGATGGCAGACGTGGTCAAGCAGTTTTCATCCACCCATCCACACCTGAGATCCTTCCCTCCATCCCCCCTTTTCCCCCTCCATCTCTCCCTCTTTCTTTCTCTCCCCATTCCTCCTCATACTGGTGCAACTGCCTCCACAAGCCATGTAGCATTGAGGCCAAATGAGAGCCTAGAAACCACCTTCTTTACCTCCGTTGCCACGGTGACGTGCTCTAGCCACGTCCATAGTTTCAGAACAGATAGAGCAGGCAGGGGGCTTCCAACTGGATGAACTAACGCCTGTGACAGGCCACACATTATCATTTAACTGTGCTCTTGTAACCTTTAATAGGGGAACAATGTTGAGGTACTGTAGAGAACACACTGTTAATTCCAACAGGAAGGCGTGCTATCACTAGTTGGCCCCTGAGATGTGTGCTCCATATCAAACCCTATTCCCTCCACACTTCAGCACACCACTGTTGACCAAAGCGGTGCAACCACTTATTATATTGACTGATAATTCACTTCAAGTACTCAGTCTTGGGTCTTACTAACCTCACTGGCAGAGAAATTAGCTAGAGGCTTAAGAGAACTAACATATCTAATTTCAATTAAGATAAAACAGCTTGAATAGTATCTTGAAATGAGATTATATTGCTTGTATGAAGGTTTTTTAGGTAACCCCCGAAACACACACACACACACACACGAATGTTAAAGTAATTATCATCCAAATGAGATACACATCTACATATACCTACATACATATACACACATATCTCTATATTTATATATATATATATATATATATATATATAGGTATGAGGGTGAGAGACAAAATGAAGTGGGCCTCTGTTCAAAAGTAGTGCAATACGTGGGAAATTGGGTTCAGTTTCAGAAGCATTCTCTGTTAGTCCTCAAATAAGAACCATCCCTTCAACACTCAGAATGAGGCCTCTGGCTGCAGTCGTGGAGCCAAAGCCATTACAGGAAACATGCGCTAAACTGATTTAAGTGGGCAAATACCATTAGCTTAGTGCCTGGAGATTATAAATATCAGGAACACCAATCTGAATGCTGCTGGAATGAGGAGCGAGTTATGAGGAAGGCACATAGCCACGTCACCAGTGTTCAGCCACAGGATGGAGGAGTAGTCAGGGGGCCACGATGGGACACAGGGAAGGGAGCGTGAAACAGGTTGCTGCGATCTGTTTTCATAGAGGACTCTTGTGAAGATGCTTTCCTAGCAGTACTGTGTTGTACAAGGCACCAAGGCTCGAGCCGGTATGACAAATGCCCGGTACTTAACTAAGACATCATTGTTTTAGAAGAAACACACAGCAGTTTGCTTTGCTCGGTCGCATTCAGTTTGCGTGACGACATTGTGACCTACGTATATACAAGTCCTTTACATTGGCCCGGAAACAAAAACACAAGCTGGGAGAGGGTAGTGGACCGCATACAGCAAGACGACTAGCCATTACTGGTGACCTCCATAGAGGTAAAATATTACCTTTCATCGTGGTAAGCTTCAGGCAACCACAGATCGAGTCTTGAGATCAATCACGAGTGGGATCTCTGGTGCCTAAGCCCAGGTCCTCAATTGTTCGATGGATCCACATTAACTAAATGAAAAATAGTATTTACCCTATAAAATACAGTGAAGGAAGGAATTTAGGCATTCAATTTTTTACTATCCATCGATCTACTTTTCGGCGCAACCCGATGTTTATAAATGTCCTTCTGGCAGTGGTTACCAGCGGTGTATATAATATACCAAACAAAAAGTTTTAGTTAAACAAACGTTTCATCTAATACACCAAACGTGTAAGGGCGGGCAATCTTCTTGAATTGACCCAATATACTGGATTTTGCAACTGCATTGTTTTGTGTAGCAGAATGAATGGATCAATACACCTGGCCAGTTGTAATGAGAACACAAAGGTGTTGCCTGCCCTGAGCAAAAGATTATGGTATGTGTCTGTCTCACAGCCATTTCTCTCAAAAACATGGAAAGTCCTGTTTTGTGCACCTTTGGTGTGTTGTAGTGAGGCCTGATTTGGGCGAAAATAGTGTGTTTTATTAATACTTGATTCTTTTGTTCTTTACGCAGAGGCTCTGTAGCTGCTATGGCTACTACATGGTTCCTGCACTGTGTTACACTGGCTACCCAGGAGGTTAATTATCTGAGTGCTCAAATGTAGGTTACGTTAAATTGCTTCCGATTGCAGCCATATTCACTCTCAGCGCAGGGTGTGAGGAAATGTGATGTTACGAGCAGAGTATGTGAGGTGAGCCATGGAAAATCTCGCCCATGGCTCTCTGAACAACCACTCCTCATTCACCAGAAAAAAAGACTGCAACTTTGAAGTTGCTCCATTGACTTATTGTTTGAAGTATTTAAAAAGAAAACACGTATTTTTTGACCACACATGATGACCATTTGTTTTTTTTCCAATACTGAAAAACAAAACCATATGTGATAATATTGGTTTTGTTTAGCCTACTTCGATAAACAACATGAAAAGGTGACTTTGTAAGGACTTATTTCAAAGCTACATATCATAGGCAATGCTTTTCAATACTATTAAGTAGGTCAGGCCACTTGAATTACATAGTGTTCAAAGTTACCACAGAGACTATTTAGAAAATGTACAATTATTTGCTATACTCTCTAGGGCACCAGGGCAATTGAACGTTAAGCACTTAAGCATTATTTAGCAACGAGGCTGGATGAAAGATGTTTGTCATTATGTTAGTGCACTACCGAGTGGAGACGTTCTGATTCTGTTGAGACTGTTGGATGACAGATGGCAGACAGACATTATTTATTACCAACACAGCAGAGAGAATCGTGTCCAGGTTCCCCAAACCTTTTTGTATCGCCACACTGCCGGGGCATTAAGAAAAAGTCATTTTGAAAAAGTGAATTTCTCCAGCTACCTACGTTACGGCCTATTTTCGTTCTCTTGATATACACATGAATGCATTGTTAGCACAATAATAGGCTACCCTAAATTAGCACCAAAATAAGCCCTTATTATGTTAATACTACTGTTTCTGGTCCTCCTAATCTCTGCAAATCACCTTCATTACATGTGTGGTTCATCCTTTATGAAAGTATTTCATAGAAAAACGTATTCATAATTCTAAAAGAGCAGCACATCATACAAGTGTCATACCGGTGCCTGGCAGAGGGCCTGCAAGTCCCTGATCACGTCAAAGGGAGCCGTGCTGGAGCAATATTGAGCCACAGCCTCAAGGCCCAAGGCGATATCACTCCTTGCTTCAGTCAGATCGGGCCTGCTCCACTCCGCTGGCATACTCGGGGAGAAACAGCACTCTTGCATGTGGTTGTACGGAGGGGAACCACGTAGTTAGCGAACAATAAACGTGCTTTTATAAAGACACGTATTTTGTAGTTATGGCTGTAGCGTCTCGGCTAGTTTGGATACACAGCAATAAGGCGTGAGGTGTGAGGAGGGACTTATTGGTAATGACATATTAGCTAGCATTGGGTGGAAAAACTTCCCTGAATGGAAAGAAGGGAATTGTTCAGATACATTTTTGGAGAAACGGGAAAACACAGTAAAGATAGTTTAATTGAAAACAACATCTGCTGCTGGGATCTTTGTGCAAACGTCATGCAAGTACAGGTATTTTTGGGGGGCAGAAATCATCAACGCATACCTTACAAGGGCCGGAGCCTGCTGGATTGCAGGTCTGTATAAATCCCGGATTAGAGGGTTGCAATGAACAAATAGAATGGAACTGGCTTTGACTGCCAGAGTCGATGACCCCTCTGGCCCTCAAACTGATATTCTTTATGCTACCCATCTTATGGTTTCTTCAATCAATAACCGTCTCTTTCGCCAATATTTTTTTTGTTGTGTCATAAACCTAGAATATGGAACATGACATATTAAAGATGATATAGGAGATGTAATGGTATTCCCCTACCTTTAACCGCAACAGCAGCAATTCTATATCTGAAGTTCAAGAGCCTGAGAGAAAAGTTTATGACCATGGAATTGGCAACATTTTTATAATCTCTATAGATTTTACCTACCAATATGTTTATAATCTCTATAGATTTTACCTACCAATATGTTTATAATCTCTATAGATTTTACCTACCAATATGTTTATAATCTCTATAGATTTTACCTACCAATATGTTTGTAATCTCTATAGATTTTACTTACCAATATGTTTACAATCTCTATAGATTTTACCTACCAAAATGTTTGTAATCTCTATAGATATTACCTACCAATATGTTTATAATCTCTATAGATTTTACCTACCAATATGTTTGAAATCTCTATAGATTTTACTTACCGAAATGTTTTTATCACTATCAACAGAGTAGTTGTTCCCAAGGTTGTGCAACAAAGACTCTTTTCACCAAGAGATTAAAATGACTTTATATGACATCCTTTGTTAATATACAACACAATGACAATGGGTAATCTATATATATATATATATATATATATGTATAATCGTGAGCACAGGCCATTCTTTCTTGACAAAGTGGTCAGTCTTTATCAGGGAAAAATGCAATTTGTCCCTGCAATTCTAATTCAAGCCAGTTTTCTCTGAACTGTCCTCATTAATCCCTCCACCTGCTTTACTTGAAGGGCCCCGGTGAATGCCACCTGTTGCCTAGCAACAAAATATAGACACTATCCACTCTGTAAGTACATTTTATCTGAGGGAAGAATAAAGTAAACTTTATTAGTAAATCTATTATATACCCTTAAGACAAAAAAGTATTAGAAAAAAATGTGTCACAGATTTTTCACACCAAAAAAAAAGCCAAAAGTGAAATAAATAGTGACATAAATAAATATAAATACACCTTATCCCTAAATTATAAATACAACAGAAAATAATTGATACAAGAGGTATTAAATCCTTTTATGAATAGGGGTTTAACATACGAATGAGCTGTGTTGCAATGAATTGTCTTTGGAAGTCCTGTAATTAGTTGAATGAAAACCCTCTGTGCGCAATTACATTTTCAGGTTAAATACACCTGTTTCTCAGAGGTCACACAGTTGGTTGGTACATCACAAGAATGAAAGAACATTCAAAGGAAATCCGGAATAATGTTCTTCACTAGCACCAATCGCAGGTAGGATATGAAACCATTTCCAAGGCAATGAATATTCCCTAGTGAACTGTTAAGTCCATTATTAAGTAATTAAGAAAATATGGCACAGCTGTACAATCTGTCTAGAATGAGACGTCCTCAAAAACGGGGTATCTCGATAAGAACAACATCAGACAGTGAGTACACCAAGAGGCCTATGACAAGTCCAAAGGAGTTAGTCCTCCACGGCTGAGCAAGGGGACACTGTGCATACCGCAACAATAGCCTGGGTGCTTCACAAAAGTGGCATTTACGGGAGTGGCAAAATAAATTCCACATCAAATCTTGGCTAGAGATTCTGAGACCAAGGGGATGACGATTTCATGATCTGATTGTTTTGCCTCAATGCCGTGGTGGACATTCTGAATAAGACACGCTAAAGTCTCAGGTTAAATGAATAATACTATATTGGGATTCAAATGAACTCTCACCTAGTAGAAGAAACATCTCTGCCTGCACTCACTGTTATTTGAGGTGACAAAACATACTTCTTTATACAACAGTAGTAAGGCCAAGGATCTCTGTTAGACTCATTTTAGAGCCCTGGGTCAATCTCTCAGGCAGTACTAGACACCACGATAGCATATCATGAGGCTTAAGGCCTGAGAACTTACAACACTCATGCCTTATGACCACTCATCCTCCTGGGAACACCATGGGGGCCTTGTACATTTCTTTACATATTGGGCACTGTATATGGCTTGTGTAATAATCTTGACATAAGGGGAGTGTATATGGCTTGTATAATAATCTAGACATAGGGTGCTCTCTATGTCTTGTCTCATACCTTTGATATAGTGTGCTATCTATGGCTTGTCTAAAAACCTTGGCATTGGGGAGCTTTATTTTCTTCTATAACACATGTATGAGAATATCCAAGGTCATCCCAAATGTATATGTTTACCCGTCCAAACCCAAGGTCAGCTCTAATGTATGTGTACATGTCCAAACCCAAGGTGAGCTCTAATGTGTGTACCCGTACAAACCCAAGGTCAACTCTAATGTGTGCACACGTTCAAACCCCAATTCATGCCTAACGTATATACTTATATATATATGTACACGTCCCACTAGGATCTCCTAATCTCCAATAAATCTCCCACAAAAATGGAAATTCATGAAATTGAGAAAGAAACGCTGCTATCCCAAAAAACCCAACTTAGTGGACTTGATACTGTGTGTAATAAAAAATGACAGGCCTACTCTTGAGAATCCACAATGAGTCAAAGTCCAATGTAATTTTACTTGGTATCACTCCATAGTATAACAAATGTTAGCTTAGCCCAACAGAGATGGCAGGAAGAAAAGACTAAAACAAAGCAGAACATTTTGTGAATTAAAAAGACGCAGGATGTCTGCCTACACAGTTACGGTTGGTAGTTCAACATCATCCCATTCAGTCATCCTATCAACAGCCAGCCACGGATACAATCACCATCTACCAATCATCCTCTTTGCCAGAAACCTGTGGCTTCATCCTTGTCCAATCACCAAACCAGCAATTGCGTCTTCAAGACTGGTCGCTTTCGACAGCGCGGTTAAAGCAAGTGCCCGGCAACTAAACAACGCTCCCGCTAGATTTGTCTGGTAATATCTGGTTTTCTGGTAGCCAGCGAAGCCGACCCCAACATGTCCATCACGCAGCGCTTGCGCACACGCAAATATTTATCGAAATTTACGCTCAGGTTTTTCGACAAGAGCTTCCTGGTCACGGATGGTTTGGGACTCAAAATGAACCCGGGCCGTAATAATAAAGTCGTTAGCATGCCATTCCTCCTGGAATTAATTGGCGACCCACTCCGTACCGCTCGCTCCTCCCCGGGGAAAGGAAGACGAATCGTACAAGTATTCGATCACGGGGAGGAGAACGAGGGAGGGCCAGGCGCGAGGCCATACCCAAAACCTAAAAAGGGCGTGGCACGCGTGCGGAGACACTCTGCGGGCATACGGTTCACCACGCGCTGGCGTACCGGACACAGACTCACACTGTCTCATCGGATAGCCTTACGGAGCCTCGGGGCGAGGAGCGGAATGAGGGGGAGAAGGAGGAGGGGGTGGACAGCTCGTACGCTTCAGTTAGCCCCTCTGAAGATGTGTGCGACAGCCACAGGGGAGCGACGAAACGAACCACACGTCTGCTGAGTCAGTGAAGGAGTGCTTGTCATGAATCATAAAGGAAAGGCTCTGTTGCCGCGGTAGCTGCTTACTGAAGTAGATATGAAGGCTACGGGCGTGCGTGTGTGTGTGTGTGGGGGGTTGCAAGTGCACACATCAGCCCGTCTTGACCTAGCTTTACAAATCAGCCCATCCTGACTGGAGTTTACTGTACACATCCATCCCATCCTGACCTAGATTTACACATCATTCCTTGAGACCATCTTCACCTCACCAACACTGCCTGGCAAACGGCAGGAGGTCTCTACAGGCCTCTACCAAGTGGTCCAAGTGGGCACTAGCAATTAGCCATCTGTCCCATGAAGAACAACCGGACTGCGCTTCCCACCACAAGCCTCCTTCAAACGGCCTGTGGCAACCCTGCTCTAGATAAATGAATACGGTACTCAACGGTACTCAAGCATTCAACTACGTATATCAACTGAAAATAAATGTATAAGTGCCACCATCAGCAACGTAGCGCCAGGTTGCCGTTCTAGGTCTGCGTAGATGCAAACAAAGGCAACTGTGCTTCTGAAGCTACTGGGAAATCATGCCAGCTAAACGGAAGTAAAAAAGCACGCGTGTAGAACACGCTGTAATTAGTTGAAACTGTGGCGCTGCTCAGCTACGGGCGATACGAAGTCGTCCTGCGTGACACACCATTTCTCACCCTCCCGCTGTTTCTCCCCCCCCCTCTCCCCCTACTCCACTCTAAGCACCCATCAATACAGCGGCGGAGGCTGTCAGCGCCCACGCCTCGCTCGGCCGTGCCTGCCCCCGACTGGAGTCATAGACTGGATGGATGGATGTGTGTGTGTGTGTACATGTGCGTGTCTGCGAACCACCCCCTGACTGGACTCCGTTTAGAGGGGGTTGAGCCCTAATAACCACCGTCTGTCACAGCAGCGCTCCAATGAGACGCTCCACTCTGTCACTTGACGACCGATCGGCCGGCCGGCTTCTGCATTGCATCACAGACCTCTCCCCTCCTCTTGGCCTCTCCCCCCTTTCCTGGCCTCTCCTCCCGGATTCAACCTGCGTTCGCGGCATAGTCCGCCCGTCATTACACCCGACCCGCCCAACTCCTCAGGCGTCTGCACTAAACAGGCGTTCTCATCGTCATGAATATGCAACAGGAGCACACTTTTGTCCACAGTCGCATGTTTTATTTATCGAGCCACGGGTTGTTGCATGAGTAATTTGGATGTTATTGCTTGTTATACCGCTCTAGCCAATATTCATGCTTGCGCAGCCACAAATAGACATTTTAATAAGATTTTTTTTTTTTGCCCGGCTCCTGTGTCTGTTTATAGATGGGGGAGGGCGGGGAGGGAAGGGGGGGGTTCCACCACAGGAGGAGGTCGGGTGTTTTATTTGATATTTGTGTGCCGTTGCTCCATGTGCTGGGGACGAGATGTGTGTGTTTGTCTCAGTGTGTTTAGGGTTCTAAGGTGCGTTGTTTTACAGCGTGCCCGCCGGTATTCTGTAGCAAAGCGTCATGGAAACGCCGGTGACGAGGCCAAGGCTTTCAAGTGGGCCAAATCCACACTGTACGCAGGACCGAAAACCGCACGTGTGCATCGTCGCAAAAAAATCTACGAGACGCCACCTCCATTTAAATGATAATGTGGATCACATATAAAGTACGTCCATAGTCTCATGACTCGCCATGGGGAAAGAATCGTGTCAAAACATATTCCCCTTTGATGATGTCCGTGCTTTAAGCTACGAGGGACATACATCGGCACGTACAGACGCCAACACCAACACCCCTTCTCAAAACGCTGTCCGTCGCACACATCCGCGCTATTATGGACCACAATGCAAATGCGATGTGGCCAGACTCTATGGCGTCTCGCGTCTCAATTAGAAGCCTATTTTCCCAGAGGGGAGTGGCAGCAGCGGGCTAAACAGGAACACGGGTTTGTTTGGGACGCAGGTCCAGAGGCCCTCAGAACCAGGCTGCGTTGCAGTCCGCCGAGGCTAAGTGTCAGCTCAGCTACGGAAGCCCCGAGATGGTCTCGGACCGACACGCCGAGTCAAACGTGACGAGCCGGGGAGCAGCGGATGAGTCACGCCTGCAGAACGGGACGAGGAGAGAGAATATGACAGAGTGCATCAAAACAGAGAAGAAAATGCGAAAGAGAGAAGAGACAAGAGTACGGAAAACGGACGGAGAGAAAAGGAGATAATCCGATTCTACCTTCCGCTGGATATTGAGAGTAGGTAAGACAGAGAATAGAGGTGGGAAAGAAACAGGCAGCGCATTAGAGATTTAGAGAGCGTGAGTGGGTGAGGCAGACGATTGAATAAAGAGGTTGGAAGCACGCAGCACATCAGAAGTACAGAGAGAGTGCATCCAGTGCTGGTGAACAAGTGAGTGATGGAATGAATGGCAGCTATTACTTCCAAGATAATAGAGTGATGAGTGAATGGACACCGTAATGAGTAGGTGTGCTGAGTGGACAGTGAAAGGAAATACAGTATTGAAGCGGTTCAAACAGAGGGTAAGAATCACTGTATGGCATGAGTGAACAAAACAAGTGCTGAAGCCAAAAGAAATGGTTTGGCGCCGTGTGAAACGCCAGGAGCAGGGCTGAAACGGAGGGATTTGAAAGGATGGGGCCAGTGAGGTTCAATGATGGTGGGACGAACTGAGAAATGGACTGGGAGTAAAAATAAGGGTTAGAGGATTCGACACCCGCCGTCTCAAATGATAGCATTCCCGAAACATTACTAGGCGCAATATTGATCTCAGCCAAATTCTGATAAACGATGCCGACCAAAACAGTGAATTTGTTTTGTTGCCATCATTTAAATGAGTAGTATATTATGAATTTGCTATTCACTAGTGTACCTAACATCGGCATTGGATCAAATCTCTCGATAATAATGATTAGGACACAACAAATCAAAATGATTGGTCAAAATCTACATGCACAGGCTTCACTCTCGATGCAAAGCACACAAACATTTTTGTTAGCTGTTTCAAGAATAAAGAATTAGCAAAACGTAGAGATGATAATTAAACGTTTGAATAACCAATTTGGAGATGTCATTTTCTCTCTGTTTAGAGATACGAGTTGAAGATCAAGAGGAATTCTTGCTGTTTTCTTAACCCTCAGTGGTGAGGATTTAATTATATAGAAGAAACAATGAGGATTGACAATATGTATATGACGCATTCTTTATGAAATATCAAAGATGCTCAATCCCTTACAAAGAGGTGCTTTGTGTTTATGTCCTTTTTCTTTGAAATATGATTGTGTTTGGACAAATGAATTCCTCTATGCATCATCATTGCATCATCTTTCAAATTAATGTTTTGACAGGAAAAGACGAACTGGGTCTTCGCAGGTTTCAGCTGGTAAGAACCTGATTTTAGTATATTTATGGTTACTCAAGAGCAGAAAATGCCCTTTAGAGTAAACTGTGGTACGTAGTTTAAATTTTAGTGAGTACTGGCATTGACGCCTTTTGGCAATTGAAGTGGATTCCTAATGCCCTACTCAATAAAATAACACTATTATATACACAAAGTTTGTGGTCAAAAAAAATACACGAAACAATGGTACGCCATGGCTTGGCCAAATTGAGCTTTCTTTTTTAAGTTCCCTTTACCCCAGTACTCGTCTTTCTCTCTTAATTAGCACAGGCACCACAAGAACATCACATTGCCTCCCAATGCCTGACAGATTATTTTCCCCCACCTCCTCAGTTGTACACCTGGGCCTCCCACTGCTCTTTCTTTCTGGTTAGAACCAGTTTGTGCTGTTCTGTGAAGGGAGTAGTACCAGCATTGTACGGGATCTTCATTTCTCAGAACAGACTGACAGGTCTGACAGAAGGTTCTTTATTTCTGGATATATTAAGCCTGTAATCAAAACCACAATTGCTGATGCTTCAGATACTGGTCTAAAGATGGCCAGTTGTATTGCTTCTTTAATCAGCACAGCAGTTTTCATCCGTGCCAACATAATTGCAAAAGGGTTTCTAATCTAATCTGATTAATTTGCCTTTAAAAATTCTAAAGTTGGATTAGCAAACACATTTTACCAAACACATTTTGATAGAATGCTAATTTGGTTTATTTAACCGAAATTCAAACAGCTCGATTAAGAAAACTATTTTTTACGTCAACCTGTCCAAATGCATTTAATTGCAAGACTGTGAACAGAACAGCATAAATCCTATCAAAATAAAATGAAAAAATACAAATGAACAAAAAAATACCAAAAACAAAATAGACAAAAAAACATACAACAAATTGACCGGACAGACAAATTACAGCTACCACCGAACACATTGTAGAACAATGTTCATCATGGATGGCTGATGGTCAATGGAATGCCCGTAAAAGGAGGGCGAGGGAAGCAGGATGTAGTGTGCTGAAGAAGGGTTCCCGACTGAGTAACCATCTGGACAGTGTGGAGACATTAACACAGTCTGCCAACTCATGGAGAGATGAGGGCATGTTCTTCCTCTCTGGATAACCACAGGTCACAACATCCACAGTGGCCACATCTCATAGCGCATACTTGCATACTATAAAGTAGGCCAGAGTAGTATGCCAGATGATTGGTACGTCTCAGACCACAGTCCGCAGAAAGTATCACGACAAAGGTACATTTTCAAAGTATGCATCCGTGCCACAAAATTAAATAGCTTCGGCCGAGTAAAGTTTTTTTTCAGTCTCACTAGCAATTGCTCAATTCTCATTGAGCTTACTATTCCAAGTAGTAAGACACTAGGATCACGGCAAAATCCATACACCGATGCAATTTGTGGTGGGTGTAGACATCATAAGAAACGTTAATCAGTTTAACGGTGTTTTAATGCTGTCTATGTCACGGGTTGGGTGTAGTAGGAAGACACAGATGCAGAGCCGGAGGGTAACGCGCTGTAACGGTCTCCCTTTAAACTCAAACAAACACTTTATCGAACGGAAAAACAAAAGGGGAGCACAACCGAGGTGCGTGGCACCAACAGCACACAATGACCGACCAGAGACACCGGCGCAGGAGGAAATTAAATATGGACCAATCGAGGGGCAACAAGACCCAGGTGCAAACAATGGGCTAGCAAGGCGCAGCATAGAAATGGGAAAACTAGAACATGACACACATGAACATAGAAATGTAACAACTGGCACGGCACAGGCTGATACCAGCCACTGGAAGCTACAGTAAAGCAGTTCAAGCAAACGCGAGGGTGATGTGAGAGAATTAGAAAGCCATTGAAGGAGGGCGAAGTGAAGCCAGAGGAAGTGAGGCTGCCTGCCGGATGCTATCATCAAGCCTGCGGGGAGTCTCCTACTCAGGACCTCATCGGAGTATCTGTCTTTCACCTCTAAGCACCACCTTCTAATGCCTGAGCTGTGTGGGGCTAAGCCCGAGGTCGGGCATGGCTGCTGCGGATCTCAAGGCCTCAGGCCATGGTCCTGTCCTATAGGATAACGGATCAAAGACTTAACTAGGCAACCACACACACACACACACACACACAGATACTATAACATTCTACCTACAATCCCACACACAACTGACTTTGCAGCGGACTGATATCTATATTAGAGGTTTGTCCAGATGAGGAACCACCAACAATTTGCTTAAAAGGGACAAAATGTAGAATGTTTCCCTTAAAAAATGTTAAAATGGCCATCTAATATCTGTGGTAATGGTGTAACAACGGTTATTCACCCATTATTTTACAAATGTGCCACTTGATTCTATAGGTGCCACTTGAAAGCAGAAAGGCAGCTACCTCCCACTCTCAATTGGTGTAATTAGGACAACCCGATCATCTCATATCAAAGACAAAACTTAGCCCAATTGCTGAGTTATTTTTTAGTAGCTACAGATCTACTAGTGTTCAGACAATCTCTGTTCAAGTGGAAAACAAGCATTAAATAGTGTAAGTAATGGTTGTGCTATCCAAACAGTTTTTACATACATTTTTAAAAGGGATAATCCAATGATAATGAACACCTAACCCGAATGGAGGACATTTAATAACAGAGCAAAAAGAAAGACAGACAACAGGATAAATGAACCAGGATAACGGCAACAGAACTAAAGACTAGACAGGACGACGTTACGGAGGGATAAACCAACACCAACACTGGGGAAGCCGGGCATTAAATAGGGTCCTTGACGAGAGAAAACAGGTGTCCTTGAGGTGTCCTTGAGAGTGTTGAATTCACCACGTGAACGTGATAGATAAAGCCCAAAGCTTATACCTAATACTTTTGAATAAAGCAAAAAAAAAAGTATATTATTTTAAACAATACCAAGTGAAAGATAGATAGGCGGGCCTTCTTGCCTGTACCACTGCACTATATCCAGAATGCTGTAACCCATCTGGAGATTCTGGAGACTTTATCAAGTTCTTCCATTTCATCCAACTCCTTAACACACTCCACTGGTTTCCAGTTGAAGCTCCTTACCTTCAATCTAATTCAAACCCCACACCTCTACCTTTTACACACACACACTCTCGCACACATGCATTTACATAAGTACCTAAATGGGTAAACCAAATTTGATTGCATTAAAAAGTGTTTTTTTTTTATCCTAAACCAAACCACAATTACCACTTTTGCCCAACACCACAATTCAGACAGGATATGACGATTATTCGTTCATCAATGTATTAGGGAACGAATGGACAACAATAAACATACAACGGCATTGCACTACATTCTGTTCCTTTATCGGAACTACTGATAACAACACAAACACTGTTATATTGTTAAAAGCAACACCCGCAGGCATTGAGCAAGCTAAGCAGAACTGATCGCCCCTTCAGAATCAATCAATCAAGCTTTTTTTGTCCACAAAGGAAAACAGAACCAAATCGGTGAAGGCAGGTGAGGGTTTGGGTTGCATGCTAGATTAACCAAACAGTGCGGCAGAATGGATGAGGAACCTTCCTGAATAAATAGGCCTCTATATTAGGCATGGAATCTGAGACGGTGGTAGGAGCCATCTCAACGTCAGCTGACGCATCGCTGAGACAATGCGCCCTCTTACAACTCAGCAGCAGCCCGGTGCTTGAGTAACGGGCAATCAGACTCAATCACGGGCATCTGGGGAAATAATTGTTTGTCACTCGATCCCAGCTAAAACAGGTGCCCCCTTGACAGTTCATAGGGATCCAGCGGACAGAGGGAGCACCGTGGCTGTACCGAGCGGCAGCAGCGAAGTAAATATTGGCCGAGCCCAGGAGAAGACTGGACCCAGAGCAATTATTTAGCTGTCATAACAGGCTCAACTTAAGTGGTTACAACTACCTGTCGTTGCTTAGCGATCATTAATAGGGGCAAAAGAAGGATGCTGTTGTCAAAGACCCCCCCCCCCCCATCAGATTGTTGTATGCAACCTGTGTTTTCTGGCCTACAGCAGACATATTATTGTGTATCCCTGAGATAGACAAGATGAATATCTCCACACGAAGATAGGGACTATCCTAATTGCCGCCCTGTTTGGACTAGCTTATTGGTTTGTTTTTTCGCCAGTCCCGCCTCGTTTGTGTGTGTATTGCGGTCCTTCCCTCAACCGTTCACATCACCGGGGTTACCTGACTGAACTGGCTGTTCTAAAATGTTATTTCACAAAATGGGGACAAACACACAAACACACACACAGTGATTATGCGACTTTTTAGGACCTCCTTTCACTGGTTAAACAAAAGGCTTTTCTAGAAATTTCCGGTGGCAGTCAGCAGGGCAAGCCCCGCCCCTGCCCAGCCATAAACCAACCGTGTGGGGGGGACACGAAGAGGCTCCCGGAGAGCCAACATGGTGGATAGTCACATCGACACAGGAACCCACAGCTGGAGAGGAGGAAGAGGAGGTGGGAAGGGGCAAGGCGGTAACTCAGAGTGCTGCTGCCCACAACAACATGGAACCAGGGAGGAATGAGGAGGCGACCCCCCCAAACCGTCGCCGGGAGGCTGCCCCAGGTATGACGGCGCCTCCACGCCGAAGAGGTTTGTTTGAGTTTGATTGGTCCCTTCCCTCTTCCCCTCTTACAGTTTCTCTGTTAATAAAACACCCACTCAGGCCCTGAACACATGTTCAGTGTCTGGTTCCTGCGTCTCCCCACTGGATAACTACAGAAATTACGTTGGTAAAAAGCATATTTTGTAAAGGCATTCAGCGAATTACTTTCAACAGAGTGGGGAAAGTGCCGGATTGCCCGCTTGGAGAAGGACACTGTTCGTCTAGGGTCAACACACAAGTTTGAACCCCACCAGTCTTATGTGATCACATGCCATTATGTCCATCGACCGCTAACAGCAAATGAGCAGTGAAACAGACCTGTGACAATTACCTGATGATTGTAATTGGAAATGCAACCTCTTGTCGAAAGTCCATCTTCTAAAAGGCACAGCGTAACAAATTAGCCGACATAATTGTTGAAAACCCCTGATAGAGCGTCAAGGTAGTTAACTCAAAATGTGTGGGCAAACAAGGCAAATGCTAGCTATTTGCTAAAGTGTTTCCGGGCCCTTATTCCACTGACATTTCAAAATACCAAGTTGAATGGCAGGTGCAATGACATGGGCCGGTGCCTTCTGTGCAAAACCTGAAGGCTAACCTGGATGTTGTTTACCCAGAGAACTTTTTGCATGTTTTCATGTAATGGCATGCCATTTTGGTGAATGTTGGAAATAGGTAAAAACTCTTACACACACAAAGACACACACACTTATTCCGAGTACTGTGTAGTGGGGTTGCAGTTGCAAACTCTCAAAGGTGTTTACCCTCATAGGACTTTTCCACGTATTATTGTTTTATAACATTTAATCAAAATCATTCAAGCCACTGATAGACACAAAAAACACAAATTGTAAAATACACAAAAATCGAATACAAAACAGAAAATGAATGACAGCATACATTTTCACTTCCTTTATTCAATATCTGCCAAAAGAACCTTTGGCATCTATTACATCCATTATTTTACATTTAATAAATGTTTTATTTCACATTGACATTATGGATTGTTTTGTGTTGTTCACAGGCAAAAACCCATTTGACATCATGTTGTAACACAATGAAATATGAACAAGTCCAAGAGGTGCGACTACATTACCCAGCACAGCCAAGCGAAAGCAGCATACACCACCTTGACCACACACTCTGTCAGTGAAATGCACTACTGCTGATATGAAACAATGCATCTTATCAGTCCTGCAGGGCAAATATCTGATGGAGTTTGATGAACTGGGAGTTGGGGACAGAGTCAGAACACCATTACGTTTTTCTGACAACTTTGATCCATTGCAAGGAATGCTGGTAGTCTGAGAAAAAGAACAGGGTGTCGGCTGGAGAACTGGATGAGAAAGCACACAAACAGTAGAAACATACACACGTACCCAATCACACCGGCAGCACAGGAAACACAACACAAACATTAGGAACATACACACGTACCCAATCACAACAGCAGCATACACACGTACCCAATAACAACAGCAGCATACACACGTACCCAATCACAACAGCAGCATACACACGTACCCAATCACACCGGCATCACAGGAAACACAACACAAACATTAGGTACATACACACGTACCCAATCACAACAGCAGCATACACACGCACCCAATCACAACAGCAGCATACACACGTAACCAATCACAACAGCAGCATACACATGTACCCAATCACAACAGCAGCATACACACATGCACCCAATCACACCGGCAGCACAGGAAACGCAACGCCTTGGTAGTTAGATGGCAGTAGAAATGACATCACGGCGTGGGGACCAACAACGACCTATGATCAGGGGAATGGAAGACAGAATGTGAAAGGGAGAAAAAGTTAAATATGGAGGCGTACAAAGGTTAACTCTCTCCCTTTCTCTTGAGAAGAAGAGAAGTCAAATAATTCAAAACCCCAATAAATAAATTCACGGAACGAATGATCAATAATGGGAAGGCTGGTAAAAGCAGAGTTTGACATTACCTACAAAATCCAAAACAATTTAAATATGTTTTACTTAATGTGGGATTCTGTAGTTGGGTTCTCATCCGGCAGTACCAATCGATCAAAGTATGTGGTTGGGTTCTCATCCGGCAGTACCAATCAATCAAA